>CAUYON010063912.1:0-40568 GCA_963573935.1 Arctocebus calabarensis
CGCTCCCCGCCTGGACCCCTCCCAATGGGCTGTGAGCTCCCCGCCTGCACCCCTCCCAATGGTCAGTGAGCTCCCCGCCTGGACCCCTCCCAATGGGCAGTGAGCTCCCGCCTGGACCCCTCTGTTCCCCACCTGGACCCCTCCCAATGGGCAGTGAGCTCCCCGCCTGGACCCCTCACAGTGGACAGTGAGCTCCCCACTGGACCCCTCCCAATGGGCAGTGAGCTCCCCACTGGACCCCTCACAGTGGACAGTGAGCTCTCCACCTGGACCCCTCACAATGGGCAGTGAGCTCCCCACTGGACCCCTCACAGTGGACAGTGAGCTCCCCGCCTGGACCCCTTACAGTGGGCAGTGAGCTCCCCACTGGACCCCTCACAATGGCAGTGAGCTCCCCTCCTGGACACCCTGGCAAGGGTCGTCTGGAGAAGCATGCTGACCAGAGATGGACTGACCGCAGGCTCAGTGACGAAGGCAGCTTTGTGCCACAGTGCCCAGGTTCACCCAGCCCAGGGATGGGGGGGCGGATCCTACTTAGTCTGCAAGCTGGCTTTGGCATAGAGTCAAAAAAAGGGAAACCGTATCTTTAAATCTCCTGAAGCCTAATTTCAGTTTGCCTTGGCCTTTCATTCAATGCCACTTCTTGGGACTGGAATATCCTTTCAGGAGCACCCGCCCCACTTCCTTACACTGTGCTATTGTTGAGGTGAGCGAGGAGGAGCCCGGAGTCACAGAGGTCCCTGCTTTCCACAGTGTGTGAACACCACCTCTGCCTCTGCCCCACAACAGCCAGTATTTTCTTGTTATGCCAGACCAATGAAATAAATGGAAAAAAGCCATGAAGGGAGTGGGCTTGGGGAAAACATTTTTAAAATGTAATATTGCCACAATTTAAAAATGTTTCTATGACTCTGATTCAAGAGACGCATTAATATTTTTTCTCTTACGAGTTCTGGTACTCCTTAATGGAGCCATGGCCTCATACGAAATCTGGTTCTTCTTGGATTAATATCTTTGAAAATTAAGTTGATTTATAACCAATTTTCTCCTCATTTAAACAGCGACCTGCAGGGTTCCTCTGGGGACCCACAGGATCCGGGAGCTGATGTGTTGCCGAGATTGCTCAGAGAAGCGGGATCTTTGCAAACAGGCGCCTATGGTGCAGGGACTTCAGGGAGCAAAAATCCTTGTTTTACATTCCTTTCTTCATTACAGAGTAATCTCTGCATCTTGCTGAGGATGAGGAAACACTAACTGGGTATTCTAAAACAACTCTGCTGGGTTTCCCACTTTCAAATAGCCTTTGCTTTTATCTGCCCTGTTCTCAGGACAGGTGGGTTACACTCTTCCAAACATTTGGCAAATGCCCTTCAACATCCTGGGAGCTCACGGTGCAAGTAAACGTTGAAGGACGGCCGTGTTCAGAGTGGTCCACAGGACGCTCCACAGATGCAGGAAAAGCAGGGTCCGTTGGGTACAGGCCACCTGCTGCAGAGACGGTCCTGTGTTTCATCGTCTCCTGCTTCCTCGGTGCGCCCTGTGGGCAGCGAGTGGGCACAGTATCTTGGTGGCAGGGATGAGGCAGGGGTGGGTGGCTACTCCTAAAATTGTATAGTAACTGGCCCTAGGGGCTGATCTCAGAAGCTTGCCAGGGTCACACGTTTGTGCCAGCCCTGGCCAAGCCCTTTCATAGGCGACCATCTCAGCCATCTGTAAGGTCGGGACTTCATTGCCCTGCTATTCATGGCTAAGGATGCAAAGTTTTGGCGTCCCCAGGGCCCCCATCAAACACCTGCCGATTAGGTGGCCCTCAAGGCTGCTTTCTGCCTTTCCTTTCCCTGGGTGGGGTTTTTAATGCTACATCCAACATAATCTATTTTGTTGTTTACTCTATTCCCTGTCCCTGAGCTCCGTGAGGACAGACGGATCTCCCCTGTGGCTCACCAGGTACCACGGTCCCTGGCAGAGGGTGGTGCCTGGTAAATATTAGCTTGATGGGTGGGAGTACGAGCTTGCTCACTTGGAGACTATTCATACTCTGCCAAATAGAGATCTCTGCAGGCCCTGTGAACTCTTCCCAAACCAAAAACGACTTTCCACAGTGTCTTCATGTGGGCTGCCAAGCTGCCACTGTGGAAATGTTTTAGACAGCTGGTCCCACCCTTCCCTGCCCTTCCCCGCCCTGCCCTTGCCAGACATCCCCGGACCTCTCCTCGCTGGCCCTGGTCCTGCCTTGGGTCTCAGAGCTGCAAGGCAATTGCCGCGGGTCTTGGCAGGACAGGGTCCTCCCCGTCCGAGAGCAGCTCCGGCCAAGCAAGGCTCATCCCAAGAGCAGCGTGGAGCCAGACAGCTCGGCCCGCAGATATCGATGGACGGTCAGCGTTCATTCCTCCAGCGCCCTTACCCCACCTCCAGGTTGGTAATCAAAAGAAAAATGCACTTTGGAAGCAAGTTTGGTCCTCGTTTCTCCACAGCTCAGTTTCCAAAGACCTGGTTGGAAAGCTCTTTCTAATAATAATAAGAGAATTAAAAATTCATATGAAAAGCTATTGTTTATCTGTTGTGTGCTACAGGCCAGTGGCCTTTTCCAAATGCTTCCCTTGTACTATCGTGGCGAATTCTAACAGCAAACTTAAGAGTTGGCTCCTGTTTTATTTCTCTTTTAAAGTGAAGAAAATTGGCACTTGGAGAGTTTATGAAAGTTGTATTTTTGTACCTGAGTGTGATCAAGGCCCGGCTGGTCCTGGGTTCCCTGGAGGAATCCTGAGTTTCCCAATGCTGGGCTTCCTGCACCAGTCAGCCCCAGAGCACTTTTCTGCTTGCTGGCTGTGGCCCTGTAACGCTGAGTCCTCCCTACCCATATCCAGACTGTAATTTGAATTCACAGCCTGCTTGAAAAGCTAACTTTTGAAAAACAGAAGAGTTACCAAGGAATTAGACCCCAAAGTTCAGGTTAGACCTGATTCTTCTTGAGCATAGCTGAAGGGCCCACACTCTGCTCCCCCCCAGCAGCTTCCTGGCCTCTCAACCCTACCAGCACCCCCTCTCCGCCTCTTGAGTCTAATCTCCTGCTGTGCCCCTGGCCTCCTGGAGGGAAGTGACAAGGGATAAGTGCTAAGAAATGGGACCTGCCCAACTCCCAGGCCCAGCTCCAGCGCTGGGTGGCTTTGGAGATGAAATGCACCACCATGGAGCTTCCAGTTACCTGCTGACCTCGCATGGAGGGTGACGCCCACTCCACGCCCTGTGTCCACCTGTCCTTTTCATATATGGACATTTGTCACATCAGATTGGGGACCACCCTGCTGTCCTCGTTTTAGCCTAGTAAAGACCCTGTCTCCAAATAAGGTCCGATTTTGAAGTGCTAGAAATTAGAACTTCAACACAGAAAAGTGGGGAAAACACAGTTCACTTCTAACAATAGATGTCCTCATGTAATTTGCAAAAAGAGATAGCATTGTTTTCACAACTTGCAGATCTGGAAAGTGAGTTTGGGTTGAGTAATATTCCCTGGGCCCCAGGCCTCACCAGAGTGGGGCCAGGATTGAAGTCCTAGCAAGCTCCAAGCATAACTGCTCTTAAATGCAGGAATTACCTGAGCTGCACCTTGACATCAGACACCCTGAGCCATCACCAACCTGCCTGTCCAAAAATGAGCTCCTGCCCGTCTTTGGTAAGATGGCAGAAGAGCCCTGCAGGGGAGGGGGCCTCAGGGGTCAGCCGGGACTAGGACAACCCTGGGTTTCTGGGATCTCGAAGGAAAAGGCATAGAGGCTGCAAGTGAGGGAGAGTTTTAAGAGGATGTTTGGAAAGGAAACTGAATATCAATTTCCCCAGGAGGAGGCCAGGGATGTAAGTGTGTTTCTGAGTGTGCCAATAACAGGAAGGGATTAATTAGGATTGGGGGGTTGCAAGAAATAGACAAGAACTCGAGTTAGCCTGAGCCTGAAAAAGGAAGCTTCCTTATAAGTCCCCCCAATTCCCGCATACCCTGCTGCCCAGGGCGGGCCAGAGGCAGGAACAGCCAACGGCACAAGCTCCCCTGGGCTTCCTGACACCGGCTGCCCCTGTGGCTCTCTGTCTCCCACCGGACTGGTCAGTCAGTAGGGCAATGTCTTGTTGGCACTGGACAGCCACATCCACAAGAACGTCTCAGACCCAGGTCCAAATTCCTCGGACACAGAGTCTGTCCCAACTCGGATGGTAAGTCCTGTCCTCACTGTGGTCCCACTGCCACGGCCAAGTGCGGCGCTGCGTGTGGTGGGGACGTGGCGGCTGTGTCCCCCAGGCCGAATGGAGGACAGGGTGACCAGGGACACCGATCCCAGCCTTCTCCAGGGGCGGGACAAGCATATCCAGGCCTGGGGTTCACCGTCCGTGAGACACCGTCTTGTTCAGAGGATAAGAGTGGAGACGCCTTCTTTATTTCGAAGTCACGTTGGGGGCTGAGAGAAGGCGCTTTGTTCTTCACAAATCAAGTATCTCAGGCTCTGCAGCTCTTCCAGAGTCTTCTCTGAGCAGGGCTGGCTGCCTCTGTACCGGTTTCTTAGCAACTAAATACCCAACTAATATTCAACTTTTCCAGGGCTTTAAAAGCTACAAGACATTAATTCCAAACAAAACGTCTAAATTGTTACTCTGGAAACTTCCGTGTGCATCTTCCCAGATGAGGGGACCAGATGCCACGTCAAAAGCATCCTTGGCGTCCCACCTGGCCTTCCCTATCCCCAGGACCGCTGAGCCAGACACCTGCCACCCTGCAGCGCCTGGTTCACTGACCTGGCCAAACCCCAGGACTTCTCTGAGGCCTGGTTTGCTCCTCTGGAAATTGGGAACCATCACGGCACGTGGGATCTGAGGCACAGCACCTCGGAGTCTAAGCTTTTATTCAGTTGTTGAAAGGAATATTAATAAGAACAGAACAGAGAAAGGCAGGGGAAACCAGCCCTTGTAGGTTTTGTGCTCTTACCCTCATAGACCTGGCAGGTGTCTCCTTTACTCATCACTGAGACTGAGAGAGGGACTCGGTCACCCCTGTTATCACAGGTGGGAAACTGCAGCTCAGAGTGGCCAGAAGTGTGGCCTGGACTCCAGGGCCCAAGGGTGGAGCTGCAGGGACTGCAAAGGGGCAGCCAAGCCTCAGGCCGGCTTCCTTCCCCCTGATGGCACTGCCTCCACCACAGAAAGCCAAGCAAATCCCCAAGGAGGCAGGAGGAATTCACAGGGAAAAAGGAAGAGAAGCAGAGCAGCAGTGGGGTCCTTCAGCACGATCATGGAGATCTGGGGATCACACCCCAGACTCCCCCTCCCGCTGAGCTCTGACTCACACAAGGCAACCAGCAGGCCCCGGCCCCCGGCCCGGCAGACTCCATGGCAACTCCCTGGACATCCCGTCACCTCTGCTAACAGCACCTGTGCACTCAGAGGATGGGCCCCTCCTCCTGCCCTGGGAGACACAACCAGAAGAAACAGAACCAGAAAGCAACATTTAGATTTGACAGATAAAAATCGTAAGGTACTTTGTTTTTTTAAGGACAAAAACCTTACAAAACCTTAGCAGGTTTGACAAATAAAAAAAGAAAGATATAAGCATTAGGAATGAAATGCAGGACACCTCGGCCAGGGTGCCCTCCCCCACGGAGCCTTCCCCGGCTCTTCATCTCCCCTGAGTCTTGTCAGGGAGATCCGAGGGGTGTCAGGGAGGAGAGGTCACCCCATGCAGGGCTACGCCCCTGACCGTGAAGTCACCAGAGGCGCAAGGATTCCAGCGTCACGATGACTGCTGTCCTTTTGCTCACTCGTATTTATTCTACATGTGACGTTGGAGCTCAGGGCAGCACCTGGGGTGTGGGAGGCTCTGCAGGATCAAATGTGCTTCTAGCCTGAGAAACATCCCCTCACAAAGGGCTGGGGATGCAGAGCCTCCCGGGTCCCTCTGGGGTGAGAGCCTGACTCCCACCTGCAGAGCACGCCGGGTGATCTACGAGCCCCATCAAGCCTCGGTTTCCTCACCTGTGAAGTGATGCCGTCCTGAAGTGGGATTGTCAGAGCACTTTCTGTGGCTCAGGGAACCTTACCCTCTGTCACCACATCATCTTTCTTATCACCATGGCAACCTGCACCTGCTGAGGCTGTCACTTACTCAAAGGTGCAGAAAACTGAGGTCCCTTCAGAGGAAGTGTCTCCCAGAGTCATGGGGCAGAGTGTGTGGCCTGCCCTCAGCTGGCAGCCTTGGCTGGACGCTCTGCCCCCCCCCCCTTCAAGTGAAAAGACGCGGCAACGTGCGTTTGTGGGTGGGCCGGCACCTAGCACAGGGATGCTGGTTAATCTGGTGTTCTATCAACTGGAAATCTTTACTAACCAGCAATCATGCCACACGGTGATAATTGATATTCATAAGGAACTTAATTGAAATTAAGTTTTAAAATAGCTTTACTGTTAAGTGCATTTTATTCTAATTCATCCGTGTACAGTAGCTGAGGTAACAAGAAAACATGTTTAATAAAACCTCCTTATTCCTGACTTCCCCAGATGTCCAAATTCCCCATAAAAGAAGAGGATCATGGGGGTGCAGGGTGGGCGAACACCATGCTGACCACAGGGTCCCCGACAAGCCTGTTAGGCTGAACTCCTTGCTCCCCAGGATCTTCTCCCCAGGTCCTAGCAGGTGGGCAGCTGAGTGTCTCACATCCCCTCCGCCAGCCCCCAAGCTGTTCAGGGGTCCACAAGGGTTGGACAGTGGCCCCTGGAAGACACAGTCAAGCCCTCAGCCCCAGAAGCTGCATATGTGACCTGATTTGGAAGAAGTGTAGCTAAGGATCTTGAGATAAGACCATCCTGGATTCAGGATTCTCGTAGTTTGTAAGGAACAAGCAGAGAGGTCACAGAGAGACGCAGGGGAGGCCATGTGACGGTTGGTAGAACCGGACGCCGTCCTGAGCCCAGGGGCACCTGCCACCACTGGAGCTGGAGGCGCAGGAAGGATCGTCCCTGAGGCCTCCAGAGGGAGCACCCGCTCCACCCTGATTTCAGACTACAGCCTCCAGGGCCAGGAGGGTCAGGGTGTGCTTGGGTTCTCTCAAATCATCCACTTCATCTTACCATCAGGGAAGCAAAAGGAGAACGGTGCAGGCCTAATTCCTAATCTTCTCTTCTTAAAGTGACTCTATTGAAGGTACACAGCCTGACGTTTGATGAGCAGGGAGTCCCAAAGGTCACCCACAAAGTCGCCATACACATTTTACAGAATATTGACAAAATGTCCTCTACATGTTGGCCACCTCTTTATAAATTTTGCAATGGGTATTTTGCAAACAAAGTACATGGACTACAACTTCCAATTTTCCTGGGGTATGGCGCTTTTATGGGCGGCCTCCTGGACACGCTGTGTTTCACGTGTAGAGGGACGTGATTATTACAGTCCAGCAAAGCCTACAGTTACCCCTTTACACTGATGGTTTTGTGTGTAGTAAGAGCACCTACAGTCTTCTCTCTTAGCAGATTTTCAGGACGAGTATAATAGTGTTGGCCACAGCTCTCGTGTGGCTACATCTCTGGAAGTTTCCGTGTTCTCTGGCTGACAGTTTCCACTGTGGCCCTACATTCTCCACTGCCCCATCCCTGCCCTGGAAACACCACTCTGCCGTGCTTCTGTGTTTATGAGTCTTCTCTGTCCCAGCAGAAGGTCACGCACGTTTGTCTTCCCTGTCCAGGTTATTTCACTCAGCACAACATCCTTCGGGGCTCGTTGCGGATGGTGGGATCTCCTTTTTGTTAAGGCTGAACGATGTGTGTGCACACACCCCACATCGCTGCTTCTGTACCCATCCGCCTGTCCGGGAACACGTGGTGAGGCTGTTCCCATATCTTGGCTACTGTGGATGTTCTGCAGGGAACGTGGGAGTGCACGCACCAGACACGGCACCGATCTCATCTCCGTTGGGTATTCCAGGGCTGTGCAGAAAGTACCCAGCCATGCAGGTCTCTGTTTTTCATAGCACATGGATGGGTGCTTCCAGAAAGCCCTCAGATACCCCGAAGAGGGATTTCTAGATCATACGTTAGTCCTATTTCTATTGTTTGAGGAGCTTCCATGCTGTTTTCCAGAATAGCTGCACCGATTTGCATTCCCACCAATGCAGGTCCCGGCTCCCTTTTCTCCACGGCCTCAGCCTCGTCGACACCTGTCACCTTGCGCCTTTTTGATAATGGCTGTTCCTACCAGGTCTGAGGTGACACCTCACTGGGGTTTTGATTTGCATTTCCCTGATGATGAGTCACGCTGAGGATTTTTTAGATACCTGATGACAAGTTTTGTGTCTTCTTTGAGAAAATGTTTGTTCAGGTCCTTTGCCCATTTTTTAATTGTGTTTGCTGGAGGTTTTGGTTTATGCTTTTGTTTTTGTATTGAGTTGCGTGAGGTCTTTATAGATTTCGGATAATAGCCCTGATCAGACATGTGACTCTCAAGCACTTTCCCCCAATTCCTAGGCTGCTTTCTCTTGCTTGTTGCCTTTGCTGTGCAGAAGAGCAGAGGCAGCAAACGTCAGTCCTGACGTGGTCCCACGGACTCTTTGTTAGACTGCAAACTCCTTGTCAGTGCGAATTCCAAAGCTTATCACACTGTCCTGCTCCAAGGAGCTCTGAGTCTGCTGACAGGCTTATGCTCCACATTCTGAACCTCATTTCGCCATTGAGAGAGGATTGGATTTTCCAGTCCACAGGCTGACCAGGTCAACAACTCTGCGAGGTGTCACTTCCAACACCCAAAAGATGTACTCAGGCATCCGTTGCTCACACACACCTGGTGTCACACAAGGAGACAAGGATGGGCTGGCCCTGCTCTGTCCTTCCTCCTGTCACAGGGCAATCGCCATCAGGTGCTGTCCTGAGCCCAGTGCTGTGTAAACTCAGTCAGTGTGTGGCTGGTAACAGATGGTTCTCCACCAGGGTTCACCACTCACCCCATTTCCCATACAGATGTGATTTAGGGCATCGCAAATCAATCACCACTTTTGGAATTTCAGCTAACAGATGTCCTCTTTGGAGATTCTAATGCAAATAGCTAACCCTCAATTCCTTTGGCTTTTTTCTTTTGAGAAGTACCAACTGTCTGTGAAGATGTCAAGGTGCGTCAGTGTTATTTGGATATTGAACTTACTGACAGGTCTTCTTAAATGAAATAAATGCATCTAAGAACGAAGTGTGAGTGGGGGATGCCCAGGCAGAGACCTTGGCGGCAGGCAGGAGCTTGAGCCTGCTGATGGCATTGGTGGCAAACAGATGCACAGCACAGCGCCAGAAATTAATCACTCCTGTTGGCATTTAATAAACAGCTGCTTCTGAAAATGATTTGGAATGAACACAGTTCCTGACCAAATCTTTTTGAAAGAAGATCGGGAGGTTATAAAGCTGCCTCCTTTAAAAGCAAGGGGAAAACCAACTTGAAAGTAATTCTGAACCAGGCTCCTTTGGGAATCAGCCTCGCGAGTGACCCCGAGTTACTTTCCATGATATGGGGCCCCGCAGGAGCACCGAGCAGGGACAAGTGTCAGGGACCGGCCCCAGGCTGCTCTGAGGTACCAGGTGACCTTGACAGAGCGTCTCACCTGGTGGGGCCCAAGGTTGCTCGCACATGGAGGACCGCACAGCTCTCTGTCCCCTGCTGGACTTGGCAGCATGGGCGAGATAATAGGGTGGCCACTCGTGAGTGGACAAAGAGGCCCTGAGGGAAGGCCACAGCAGTCCTTGTCACCCTTCACCCTCACCTCCAAAAAGGGAGCTGGGAGCTTTCCATTCGTAGAAACAAAGAATCCTAATAAAAGGCAAACCCACATCTCTGGTCACCCGGATGGAGCTCTCGGCCATCTTTGCCAAACTCCCCCAGTGATGAATGGATGGTTGGAAATGACTCAGCACAGGGGGACGAGCAGGCGACGTGCAGCGTCCTGGGTGACGGGAGGTGTGCACGTCGGTGGCCACGGCTGTGCTCTGCAGAGCAGGGATCCGGCCCCTCGCCGCTCTGCAGTGGCCACACTCTTCTTCCTTTCAGTTTTGTTTGTTTGTTTGTTTGTTTTGTTTCTGGTTCATTGAGAATGCTGCAGTTCCTCATAGACAGTAAATAAAAAAAAAAACATCCCCAGAATGAAACACAGTCACTGGGCTAATTCCCTCCTGGGTCCTGGCAAGGGGGGCTCCGCGGCAGAAGCTCTGAGCAGGGCGTTATGAGCGAGGGGGCGAAGGCTGGGGCATCAAGCAGGGACCCCCAAGAACCACTCTCTCTGCCGCCACACGGGTCTGAGATTAGCTCTGGATCCATGTTGCTAAGGAGCTCAGGGGTGGCGGCCTCGACGTGGCTGTAAATCCCTGGCACAATCTTCACGTGGCAGAGGGACAGAGGAAGTGGACCGCATGCACCCCTCCGTGTGCCCTCAGCACCTCCCCATGCCCAGCAGGGTCCGAGACCAAGCCGGCAACATCTGTCCCTCTGAGCCTGGGCATCACCCAGAGGCAGAAGGGCCACCGAGTCCCCTGCATCTGTGAGCCCCCAATTGGAGAAACAGCCTGGCCTTGGGCCCCCAGACTGCTGCTCGGGTCTGTGGCAGTGTCCCACAGCCGCATGTCCTCGCCACCTGGACCCCATCAGGAGACAGAGACGTTGGTGGGGACAGCTGCCCAACCTGGCTGGCAAATCCAGCATCATTCTAAGGAGGAAAAGGTTGGGGGGTTCCGGGGAGACCTCGTTAAAGACACAGCCCCTCAGATGACGTTTGCTGCCCATACACGGACAGTCTACCCACACAGTGAAACCAAGCAGATCACATGCAGAGAGAATCAGCCAGTACCCACTGGGTACCTGAAATTCAACTTTGAAACTACAAACTGGCCAGGCTGACTTCTGGAGTGGGGAAGCCAAATAGAAAATGATACTCTCCACTTCTCAGAAGTTAAAATGTTGATGTTTCAAAAAGTCAAAGACAATAGAGTTTCTAGGATCTGCTTTAAATAATGGGGGAGGGGACACCCCCACGACACCGGGTAGGCACTTAGCAGAGGGGGGGCAAGACCCAGTTTGTTTCCAAAGATAATGCTGTGGCATGTGGGGGCTTTGGTCGCACATCTCTGAGCAAAAATGTAAGGAATCTGGTCATCTCGAAAGGGACAAGGCTCTCCCCTGTCCTGACATGGCACCCTCTGGCTACATAGGGGACAGTCCTGACCTGCAGGGGCCTGCAGATGCCTGAGACCCACACGGTGGGGATACAGGGGACCAGCTACAGCCACCTTGGTCAGGGGGAGCCCTCGTTTCTGTCCAGTTTCTGAATTTCGGTGTTTGGACTCTCTCTGTCTCCCTCCCCCACCACACCTCTCTCCCTCTCCCTCCCTCCCTCTCTCCCTCCCTCTCTCCTTCTCTCCCCTCTCCCCTCTCTGTCTCCCCCTCCCCAATTTAACTTGGACTTTGAAGTTTTGAACTTGGTAATACTCCCACAGCCACTCTTTGAACCCACCATTCCATGAGGCTGAACGCAGTTTAGGCTCACACATGTGTTAATTGAAGGGGGCTCATCAACCCATCAGCGTGACCGAGCAGCAGTGTCTGATTGGGCTGCGGATGTGACGGGGCGTAAAGCGCAGGGAGCTACGGCTGTTTGCCCATCTCCGCCCTCTCCACAGCACGTCCCGCCCAAGGAAACCGCAAACAGGCCCGGCTCTGGGCGTAATCAGCCTTGCACAGCAGCGCACACCCAGGCTCGGAGCGTCCCTGGGCTGGAAAGCTGGCTCCGATTTGCCATCAAGGGCATCCCCGAGGGGACCCAGGCCGGGCTTGCCCTCTCCTAGGTCTTTGCCACACCGAAGGCCCCTGGTGGGCACCTCTGAGGTTTCCTTACCCACTCGATGAAAACGCCAACAAGCCTCTTTTGTTACTAGTCAGACATTCATACCAATAATACTGCTCACTACAGAACGTGCAGTGCTGGGGCCCGTGCTGAATTCTGCTGTTAGCACAGCCCTGAAGTGTCATCAAAGGTATCATTCGAGGCTGCCTCCGATGAAAAGGAATTTCAAAGGCAGCTTTTTCTCACTGACTTCTTTGAATCCACTTGCAAAAAGAAAAAAATCAGAACTCGATTCCAAGCTTGTTCTGGGGATGGCAAATTAATGAACTGTCCTCGTGTCACTACGGGCTTAGCTCAGAACTCAGGCGCTCCCGAGGACTGGGTTTCATTAGCTGCCGCGGAGCTCCCGCCATTGCCCGGGCGGGTGCTGCGTGAAGCGGCAGAGTTCGCGGCGGCGGCAGCTTAAGCACAATGGGAGACTGAGTCCTTCCCCTTCCACTCCCTTCTCCCCAGTCAAAGGAATCAGGAAGGGGAGATTCAAGTGAGAACTAAGAGGCACATAATTCTTAAATGCCCGTAATAAGCAGGCAGCTATTAGCTGTGCTCTGCACAAAAGGCTGGGAAGCTCGTGTCTCCTTTGAAAGAATCTGCTCCTCCAAACTGGCTGGGAGATATTCACTTAGGGAGAGCCTCGGAGGCGCTGGCTCCGTGAGATAGCTGTCAGCTCTCTCCAGCAAGGCAGGACGTTTACACTGTGTCCACGCCAGTCTGCACGGGGAGGGCTTAAACATGCTCATTGTGCCGCCTTCAAAGTGGAATGATGAGGAATCAGAGGACGTTTCACAAAACGGGAAGAAGGCAATTTGGCTTCATGTGACACTTTTCACATGCAAAGAATCCAGCAGCGAAATGCTTGTGAGGAATAAAGCACTTACACTTTGTGAGGGGGACGGAAAAGACCTCAACCCAGGCCTGGGCTGGAGGTCTCCGGATCCCAGCACTGGCGTCCACTGCAAGGACATTTAAGTGGCCGAGGTGAGTCCCCTCCGGAGCCACCCCCGTGGGACCTCTGCCCCCAGCTGCTCTCGGGGGCCGCAGGGTCCCAGGCAGACTCTTGATTTTATTTGCTTACACAGGCCTTTTCTCCTCTCTTTGCTCGCTTTTTAATTTATGATTCAAATAAAACCAGGATCCTGTTCTGTTTGTTGGTTTTGGTCACTGATGACTTCACCCCTCCTACAGTTTGGGGACTTCTTTTGGCCCTAATGTATAAGGATAAATCATTTCGCAGCCACAATCCCAGCTCCGACGGATTCTGAGTTCTGTTTTCTCCCTTGACTCTGAATGGTCATTTCCCTGTCTTGGCTCCCCTGTATCCACTTCAGTGGTGCCAGGTCACAGTTTTGTCACATATCTGCCCCTGTTGCACCTTTAGGAGCGTCCATTGATTCCTAAGTTTTTATTGGGGACCCACTCTAAATTAAAGGACGAGGACCCCATAATGTAAAAATCTCCCTTTGGGGTGAGGACAGAAGCGTGAAAAGGAAGTGAAATGTATTGTCCGTTCCAAGGTGACAAGTGACCCAAGAAAATGTCGGGACTGAAGTGGAGAAGGGAGACGGGTCTGTGGAGGTGCAGGAGGGGGTTTTCAAGGTTCAAGGTGTGCAGACCTCGGGCCTCTGTAGGAAGGTGATGGTGTAGCCCAGAGGAGAGGTTGGTGAAAGCCACACCTGTGGGAGGGAGGCCAAGATGGCAAAGGGAACGGGCCACGGGGATGGAGATGGGGGTACGACGAGGATGGCAGGAGGTGGCTGGGGCGGAGCATGCAGGGCTTCTCTGGCCTAGAGGACCTGCCTGGGCTCCCACTGGGTGTCCAGTGATGCAGAGAAGGTTTCCAAGTGCAGGTGGGCCAGCCAGTGCCCTGCACAGGGTCCCCAGCTGGACATGGCTGTGTGGACACCAGACAGTGGGGGTCTTTCTGACCACTGAGACAGGCAGCTTCCTCCTGGGCCAGACTCCTGGGGGACACATTCATTGTGCCTGAGACCACTCACATTTTTATGATTATTTTTATGTTAGTCAAATTATTTTTGCAAGGAACTACAGCTATTTTTATACTGCCACCAGCAATATATGATTATAGCATGCAATATCCCCAATTGTATCAACTATCACAGTTTTTAAAAATATGTTAATTTAATAGATTTTAACACAAATCCTAAGTGTTACTTTGCTCTACTTTAAGGAGTGTGAATATGTTCCCATCGTCACCAAAACTATTGTAGTGTGTGAACTGTCCTTTCATCATGCTCAGCCATTTCCTTGAACACTCCTCATTTGTGTAAAACAGGGTTGCCAGATATAGAAAATAAAAATACCAAGCACCTACTTAAATTGGAATTTTAGATTAAAAAAATGAACAATTTTTGATATAAGTATGTGCTGGGCAATACACTAAAAAGGTATTTATTATTTTTCTGAAATTCAGATTTAACGAGGCTTCCCTGATTTGGAAGGATGTTTACTAAAGCTCTGACGTGTGCTCGATGCTGTCCCAGAGGCCTGAAAGTCCTGCAGCATTGATGCTGGCTCAGGAGCTGGTTACGTGGGTAGAGCTGACTCACTGCGGCCCTCACCTGGACGCCGGACACTTCCTGGCATGTTCCCTTGGTAGCTCCTGTCCCTTCTGGGCCAGTTACTATTTCTAATTGCATAGAAATTTTAGCCTTCCCTCCTCCCTTTTTAGTTTACTTTATCTTTTATTTCAAAATGAGGATGATACGATCTCTCTGACAATGAGACTCTGAGACTGACTGTCGTGGTTCTGGAATGTTTGGAAAGATGGTCACCGGACTGTGCCCCGTTCTCCACAAACACAGCCCCAGCACCCAGAGCACCTGCCCTTGAAGGGACTTAATCTTTAAACCAATTACGATGCTTTCTCTGAGGACTGCTCTCGTCCACCCTGTTGGTCCAGGCTTAGGGGCCGCAGCGACAGGTGCTCAGAAGGCTCCTGCTTCCTCACAGGTGCCCATGTGGCTCCTGCCTCGTCACAGGTGCCCAGGTGGCTCCTGCTTCGTCACAGGTGCCCAGGTGGCTCCTGCTTCGTGTACAGGGATGGCCATCCTCGTGTGTTCCCTTTGACAGCTCATGAGGGTGAGTCAAAGACGTGCTGTATGAGCCTCAGAGAGGTGAGGAAATTGACAGAAAGCAAACCCCAAAATGCCGTAAGTTGAGGACAGGGTTGGTGATAAGTGCTTCCCAGCTTGGAGCCAGAGTTCTCGGGAATCACCAGCTAACATGGATGTCCTGCATTTGATCAGAATGACCCACTAAGAGCCATGACGCCTTTCCTAACTACAGTGCCCCAAATTAATGGGATTTAAGTGGAAAAGGGAACGGAAATATACATAACCTAGGAAACATCAGAGATGGAGTCACAAGGAAGTGAAGCCCCTGTGTTTTGATGGAGGTATAAAACATGCTTTTTCTTTTTTCTTGTAGAGACAGAGTCTCACTTTATCGCCCTCTGTAGAGTGCGTGGCGTCACAGCTCACAGCAACCTCCACCTCCTGGGCTTAGGTGAGTCTCTTGCCTCAGCTTCCCAAGTAGCTGGGACTACAGGTGCCCACCACAATGCCCGGCTATTTTTGTTGTTGTTGTTGCAGTTTGGCAGGGGCTGGGTTTGAACCCCCACCCTCGGTATATGGGGCCGGCACCCTACTAACTGAGGCACAGGTGTCACCCAAAACCTGTTTTTTCCTATAATGCCGAGGTCCCCCACACTCCGGCTGCAGACTGTGACACTAGTTGGTGGGCTTTAGGAACCGGGACACAGAGCGGGAGGTGAGCAGTGGGCCAGTGAGTGAAGTTTCGCCTGTGTTTCCAGCTGGTCCCCATCACTCGCCTCACTGCCTGAGCTATGCCTCCTGTCAGATGGGTAATGAAACCTCAGTGCACTTAAGTCTCTGATCCATTTTGATTTATTCGGTGTATGGTGAAACATGGGAGTCTAGTTTATTTTTATTCCTATGAAGATCCAGTTTTCCCAGCACCATTTATCAGAGAGAATGTCCTTTCCTTACTGAAAATTCTAGTCACTTATGTCAAAACCAGTAGGCCATAAATACGTCGATTTATTTCTGAGTTCTCTGTTCCACTCCATGTGTCTACGTGTCTGTTTTATGCCAAAACTGTGGGGCCTGGTTACTGTGACATGGTAATGTACCTTAAAGTCAGTTAGTGCGATGCCTCCAGCTTTGTTCTTTTCGCTCAGAGTTGCTTTGGCTATTCAGTATCTTCTGTATCTCCACATAAATGTGGGGACTTTTTCCCCCCTATTTTTCTGAAGAATGTCATTGGTGTTTTGATAGTGATTGCAGTAAGTCTATAGCTCACTTTTGGTAGCCTGGTCATTTTCACAATGTTAATGCTTCCAATCCATGAACATGGGATGTCTTTCCATTTATGTGTGTGTGTAACTTCTTCAATTTTTCATCAGTGTTTTATAGTTTTTCTGATAGAGATCATTCACCTCCTTGGTTAAACTTATTCCTAAGTAATTTTTGTAGCTATTGTAAGTGTGTGTGTTTTCTTGATCTCTTTTCTACTATTTTATTGTTGATATATAGAAATGCTACTTGATATATAGAAATACACAAAATATTTTTGTGTATTTATTTTGTATCCTGCAACCTTACTAAAATCTGACATTAGCATGTTCCAAAGAGCAAATTTTTACAACCAGGAAATGAGAAGCTGATACTATGATTCCATTACTTCTTTATATCTAAATCTTTCACAGAACAAGTAGGTTTTCTGCTATAGACTGAGACATGTTCCCCATACTCACATACACACACAGGCAAACACATGTTAAAGCTCTGGCATTTGGAGGTCGTGTCTGTAGGAGATAATGAGGTTTAGAGGAGGTCATGAAGGTGGGACACTCATGATGGAATTAGTGGCATTATAGAGGAAGAAGAGAGAGAAATCACTCCCTCTGAGCCAAGTGAAGACACCGCAGGAGGTGGCACAGGTGACCATGTTGGCACCTGGGCAAGTCAGATTACCAGCCTCCAGAACTGTGAGAAATAAATATCTATTGTTTAAACCACTCTATGATGCTTTGTTTTAGCAGCCTGAAAGGATGAATACATTATCTTTTAGGAAAAACTCACTTGAAAATGCACTAGTGAGTGATTGGATGCGGGTGTGAGAACATCCAGACACAGATCCCGCCACGGCCGTAACCCCCGTCACAACCTGTCAAGAGCCCGGCTCATCAGATGCTCTCAACGCATGTTTGTTGACTGCATTAGTGATTAGATAATTCCATAAAGTATGAGCTCATCAAAGAAACCTTTCTAATAATGTGACCTACAGAGTGTGTTACATCCATCTCGTCTTTTCTCTACAGACTACACCTGCAACAGAAAGTTAAGTGTATTTTACAACATAGTCTATTTGACAAGTTCAGTTTGATTTTGTAATCAACTAACTTGTGGAAGGTTGCTGGACAAAAGGGTTCTCCCAGGAACGGGCAGTTGCCAGGTACTGTGCCTGTGTCCCTGCATTGGACACTTGGCCAACCCTCCTGCTTTCAGCAAGGCAGAATGCACCCCAGGACCCAGACATTCAGCTGAACAGAGGCTGGACTCCTGCCAGGTCTCCTTGAATCCATTCATGGCCCACAATGCCTGGGTGGTGAAAGAGGAAGGCCAGGTGAAGTCAAGTGCAGGAATCCCTGGACACTCGTGGCTATACGGGCCTTGCTCCTGCGGACACAGCTCTGCATTCAGCATGCCTTCTTGGGAACAGGTGACTCACTTGTCTCCTCCACAAACACCCTGCCTGTGGAAGGAAGCATCAGCAGGCAGCAGGTGGGACTTGGTGTTCCTCTGACAACACAGGTACAAATTCAGCTTACCCTGAATGGAGCAAAATCAGTATGAGATGATTCCAGAGGACCACATAAAGTAATTTTAAAATCTAACTCCTTTGGCTTGGCGCTTGTGGCCCAATGGGCTAAGGCGCCGGCCACGTACACCTGAGCTGGCGGCTTCAAATTCAACACGGGCCCGCCAATCAACAATGACGGCTGCAACCAAAAAAAAAAAAAAAAAATGGCCGGGCGTTGTGGCGGGCGCCTGTAGTCCCAGCTACTTGAGAGGCAGAGGCAAGAGACTCGCTTAAGCCCAGGAATTGGAGGTTGCTGTGAGCTATGATGCCACAGCACTCTATCCAGGGTGACAACTTGAGGCTCTGTCTCAAAAAAAAAAAATCTATCTCCTTTTCTTATGTATCAAATCTAAAAGAATGATTTTAATTCTAGGTCTTCCTTGTTAAATGTGTATGTGTATGTGTGAGAGAAAGATTTAGCCTACATTTTAAAGAATAAACTGAATAAATGAAAGTGTTATTATCGTGGACAAGGTCGGTCTTCCCAGGACACCTTTTTCTAGGTGATTCCCAGAACTCCTCAGACTTGGGGCAAAGGGGAAGCTGGAGTGACCAAGACCCTGGGATTCCCTGGCAGGAGCACATCCATCTCCTGGCTGGTCGGGCAGGGTCCTAGGGGATACCAAGCTGTGGGTCTGGACCCAACAGGTCTGTAATCCTTAGCTCCACCCCATAGACCACAGAGCCACAGACCCCAAGCTGGGGGCGTTCTTAGTCCCTGGGCCCTCTGTTCCACCAGGAACATTTCAGAGCAGAGTCTGTGTCATGGACACTTACCAGGTCCCCAGAACCAGCCAGGAACTGGGCTTGGCCAGGGTCAAGGTGCACAATGTTGAAAACACAGAGCCAGCATGTCCTGGGTACTCTCCAGATGCCAAGTCATCTGGCTGCTCCCTGGAGCCCAGTATGACAGAAACTGTCAGAAGGAGACTTGGTCGGACACACCTGTGTGGAGATGGGGGAGGCAGGGTGGGAGTGGACAGACCCTCAGATGGTCAAGGATCGGGGTGACCCCCACACAGCCTGGTATGACCAGAGGAGAGAGTCTGACCAGACAGGCTTCGCCCACACATCACACAGACTAGAGAGTAACAGGGCTTTGGTCATAATGGTCACATTTTAGCTTAGGTCAAAGCTCTTGGATTTATCCTGAAGGTGATGGGAACCCATCGCCAGATCTTAAAGAAGACAGGTGATGTGATTCGATTTAACACTTAGAAATTTCACTTCTAGGCTGGGGGAGCAGGAGGGTGATCTAGGAGGTTACTCAAGGCTTCTCTAGGTAAAAATGAATGTCAAATAGGTTTCTTCATCTTTAAAATGATGTTTAAAAAATGAATCATTTGGGTTTGGGGAGTATATAAAATAACAATCATAATATCTATCACTCAGCTTGAGCTCAGGCGTCATGCCAAAAGGCCTCACGTACAAAATCTCATTTAATTTAATCTTCAAAACAACCTACCAGACAGATCTGATTGCCTGCCTTTCACTGATGAGAATATTAACTATCAGAGAGTTTGAAACTTTTACTAAGATGGTTCAGCTATGAGGGCTCAGCCTCTTACCTGGGAACAAGCAGTCCTGGAACCCTCATGTCCTCAGCTATGGCCAATGGAACTCCAGAGTACGAGCCGGATTCTCCCACCCGTCTCACAAAGGAAACTGAGGCTCAGAGAAATTAAACAATCTTTCCACCCGCAAGGAAGAGGTCCTTTCAGCCTTGTGTCACATTGCTTATACATCCAAAGGTAATACTCAGGTGACTTTTATGGCACTAGCGCCCACCCAGCTCAGATACAGCTATTGAAATTCATGGCCTCTTATGAGCAAGACCATGAGAGATTTGGAAAAGAACTGAATGCTTTTAATGCAGTAAAAGATGAAAGCTCTGCGTTGTAGGCTCCTTCGGAGAAGCCAGGTGCCAGGTCAGGGTGAGGAACCAGGGCAGACGTTACAGCCGCAGAGGGTAGTGTGGCTGCAGGCAGGGGAGGACTGAGAGGGCAGGAAGGGAGTGTGGGCAGCTGGACCTTCAGGCCCCACTGTCGCTCTGCCTGAGTCATCCACGGTCTAACTGGAAGCTTTGGGTGACAGGGAGGGATGCTGGCCTCGAGTGCAAGGACACAAACAGAAAGGAGACCTCTGGCTCTTAGAAGTAGGTCTTTCCAGGTAGTTTTCCTCTCAACAAACTCCTTGTGATTAAGCTGTTTCCAAAAATTGCTGCTAACACCTATCTGTCCAGAAAAGCCCAAGCAATTTATTTCAGAGACAAGTTCAAACCCAGCAACAAACCACATACAGAATTGTTACTGAGGCTAAAATTTAAGAAGAAAATAAACAGCTAACCCAGTTATATAAGTCTGGGGCTGTCGGCAATCCAAGTGGGCAAGGGGACTAAGCCCTCACCTCAGGAATTGGGCCCCCATCCCCTGACTCCTCTCGCAGGGGACAGAAAAGAGGGATTCTGGGTCTTACCAGAAATGACAAACTCCCAGGGGATCCTGAATCTCTTACGAACGGCATCCTGTGTACAGCACACTCGTGGCCTCAGGTCACAGTGAAAAAGCTTTCCAGCTATTTTGTTAAGTTATTTAGGTTTAAAACAAGTGATTCCATAAATTCTCCACTCTTTAGCACCACTAATTGCAAACTGCACATTTCAAATTCAAAACAACTTTTTTTGCTTTGAACAAGAAAGGAGAACACACTATATTTATTGTAGCTTTTTGTTTCTACGATACAGCCCAATATCGGGAAGAGTAAAGTATGAAAAAAGAAAGATGGAGATCTTTGAATTGAACCAGAAGGAATTTGCTTATAAGAGCATTTCTCTGACATTTTTTCAGTAACGTCTCAGAGCACCATTTTCCTTGTAGAGAATGGGGCTTGTTCGCTGTCTGAAGCAAACGTTCCTTGCTCTGTAAATTCGTCTTTCTCTTCCTCAAAAACTTGGTTTCACAGTTGCAAAAAAAAAAAAAAGAGAGAGAAAAATCTTAGGGACATCATCTATAAATAATCTCAAAGCATTTCTTTGTTCCACTTTAATTTAACTTGAAGAATTTGGGGGAGCGGGAGGAGAAGAATTTGGGGGAGCAGCTCATGGCCTCTGAACCAACATGGTCAAGCGTGGCACCCTGCTGAAAGGCGCTGTCTTCATCCACGCACCCCACTGCCACAGAACACCTGAGACTAGGTAACTTACAAAGAACAGAAGTTCATTTTTTACATTTCTGTAGGCTGGAAGTTCAAGATCAAGGCACCGGCGTGTTTGGGGTCTAGCATGGGCCCCATCTGGGTTCCAGAACTGGTGCCTTGAATCAGGCTGCTTCCTGCAGAGGGAGAAACGCCAACCACGCGGCTAGAGAGCTCCAGGGAAAAAACTCACTTTCTCAAGCCCTTTGTAAGGACCCTAATCCCATCCATAAGGGCTCTGTCCTCATGATGTAACCATATCCTAAAGGTCCCGCCTCTTAGAGACAACAACATGTGAATTTTTGTTGTTTTTGTTGGGTTTTGGTTAGATTTTCGAGACATCTTATCTAGTTCTGTCACCCAGGCTAGAGTATAGTGGCATCAGCCTAGCTCACAGCAGCCTTAAATTCCTGGGGTCAAGCGATTCTCCTGTGTCAGCCTCCCATGCAGCTGGGACTACAGGTGAGAACTACCATGCTTGGCTAATTTTTCTACTTTTTGGAGCCCAGGCTGATCTAAAAGTCTTGGGCTCAGGCAATCCTCCCGCCTTGGCCTCGCAAGGCACTAGGATTATAGATGTGAGCCACCATACCTGGCCAGAACAGAATTTTCGGTGGCCGACTCCGACCACAGCACTCTACACCTGGACCCCACTTTCACATCCTTCTCACAGGCAAAGTACATCCATTGTATCCCAATAGCCCCCCACATTCTTAACTCTTTCCAGCCCCACTTCCACAGTGTGAAGTCCAGAGTCTCGTCTGAATCAGATACAGGTGAAATTCAGCAAGATTCATCTTCTAAAACTGCTCTCCAGTTATGAACTTACCTGCTTCCAAACTGAAGCATGGGACAGGCGTTTCTATTCCAATGGAAGCAACGGGCAAGTAGAAATGAGGAATGGGTCCCAAGTATGTCCAAAACCCAGCAAGGCAAACAACAGCAAACTGCGAGCCTGAGAATCATCCCCTTTGAGTCTGTGTCCCACCTCTGGGCACCTGAAGACCCAGGGATTCTCACCCCCACAGCAGCTCCCAGTTGGAGTGAGGTGCCTGTGGCTCTCCCAGTTGGAGTGAGGTGCCTGTGGCTCTCCCAGGCTGCTGTGGCCCAGCTCCAGGGTCTCAGATGTGGCCTTGCTCACAGGCTCCCTGGGCGATACCCTGGCACACAGTGTGCACTGCATGGATGATGCCAAGAATTTATCACTTCTACTGTCTGGAATGGGGGCCTGAGCTGCACCTGGGGTGGCCAAGGAGCTGTACCCCAGAATGTGGTGAGCAGAAACTTGAAGTACTGTGTGCAGTGGACCCAGAGGACCCACAGGAACCCTGGTCCCCTCCCTCGGAATGATCTTCCCTTGGGGCCCTGGCACTCTGGACTGTGATGGGAGCAGGAGTACGATCCCGGCAGTATGATCTCTCCAGCGTGGTCCTGGGCACTGTCCCACCATCTGGAAGAGGAGCACCTGGGCTCCTTCCACCCATACTAATGTCTTTGTCACACTATTCTGGACACTTGTTTATAGCCTGGCCAGGGGGACCATTTCCCAAATGTTGCGTTCTGCTTTCCTTTCAGTTATAAATTCCATCTTTAATTGGTTTCTCTCTTCTCATACTTTACTCCAAGCAATCAGAAGAAGCCACACAGAGCGCTCAATGTTTTGCTTCCCCCAAACATCCAGCTCCCCACTCCCAAGTTCTGCCTTCCACAAAGCATTTGGACAAGGACAGATTCAGCCAGCTTCTTTGGCACTTGACAAGGATGACCAGCTCTCCTCCTGTTTCCAAGAACATGCCCCTCATTTCTGCCCTGGGCCTTGCCATTCCTGCCAATGCTGTGACCATAACCACCTGAGACGATTCAGGCTTCCCCACATTTCCCTTCTGAGCCTCCCAGATTCCCCTCACCCACAGAAGTCAGGATTTTCCAGCCTGCATTTCAAAACCAGTCCTGCCTCTGCCCACTAACTGGTCCCAGAGCTGCCCCCACATTTCTAGGTATCTGTTACAATAACAACCCGATTTCTGATTAATTTCTGCCCTAGTCTGTTTGTGCTACTATCCCAACATACCTAGGACTGGGTGATGGATAAGGAACATGAATTCATTTCCTACAGCTCTGGAGGCTGTGAAGTCCAAGGCCATGACGCTGACAGGCCAAGGTCTGATGAGGGCTGCCCTCCACTTCCAAGAGGTGCCATGTTCCTGTGTCCTTTGGAAGAAGGGAACACTGTGTTCTCACATGGCAAAGGATAAAACAAAGGGGACCCTCAAGAACTCACATAAGAGCCCTAAACTCATCCACACAGGCTCCACCCAAATAGCTTAACCATTTGCCAAAGGCCCCACTTCTTAACACTGTGATTAAGTTTAGACAAGCAAGTTTGGGGGACACTCAAAGGATAATCTCTGTGTCAGGATCCTTAATTTACTCTCATTTGCAAAGTCCCTTTTACCAAATAAGCTAATACAGCCATGATTTCCAGCGATCAGGATGTGAACATCTTTGGGCACCATCATTTAACTTGTGGCAAAGGGAAAGCAAATGAGATTTGGTGTCATTTTATTTCCTTCTGGACTAGGCTGCCTGACTTATTATGGCTAAACTCTGTTTCTCTTGGAAACTAGTCCCCCACTCTGCACTTGGTTGCAGTGCTAGAGCTTTTGTCCATCACAAGTTTCTTTGCTGGTAGACATCAATAAGTTGCTATACAGGTATTTCAAGGTGCCCAGCCTAGAACCCAGGCAGGGAGGGACACAATTATGTAAATTAGTCTCTGCCCCCCAGGGACATGAACCTCAGCAGAAAGATCAGAATCCCCCCGGAAATAGGCGAGACTTCAAAAGACTGAAGGAAAAGCAAGTAAGTGGCTCTGCGGAAACTGACCGTGGGCAGGTGTTCAGAGAGGGGCAGCTGGTCCTGACCAGGACCAGGGGGAGGCTGCCCTGGAGGGGAGGAGCTGCCAGTCACAAGACACAGAAACAAGAGGAAGGAAAGTGTCTCAGAGAAGGAGAACATGTCGAGGGAAGGCCAGGGGCTGAGAGGAGTTGTGTTTCTTCTGGGTGCAAAGCGGGTATTGCTTGGATGGAGCTCAACAGCCACTCCACGAATATGGAAGGTGATTTTGGCTAATTTGGAAAGGTTGGTTTTGAAGAAACTGCATTCAGCAGGGGTGTTGGAACATTATCCTATAATTTAGGAGGCACTATGGAAGGATTTTGGAGAGGAAACTTCTGGAATAAATTCGGTAATCTGACAATATGTGGCATGATTGGGAAGCAGATGAAGGAAGCTGGGGGGGCCCAGATTAGGCCTAGGGAGGGTGGAGAAAAAGCACAGGTGTGGGGCCACTCAGGGAAGAGTTGACAGAGGGGGATCCTGAGTGGAGCTGGGTCAAGGTGGAGGGCAGATACACACGGGGCAGCGGAGGCTGGAGACCAGACTCAGGCAGACGGCCCTGGGTTCCAGAGTCAAAGTCACTGCTCACATGTGGAATGTGCTTAGCTTCTTCATCTTTAAAATGGAGATTTATACCCCAAACGTGCAAATGCCTGCTTAGCAGAGTTGACATGAGAGTTAAAGACGCCATATGTGAAGCACCAGGCCCAGAGCCTTCTTTCTGGAAAGTACTCAGTGGAAGATGACCACCATCCTGGACCCAATGCCCACCCCAACATGCCCACTCAAGTGGGAGGAAGGAAGGGTGGTCCTTCTGTGACCTGCATGGCAACAGGCATCTTGGTGGCTAGAGGAACCCTGAAAATACAGGGAGCATCAATGATATAAGAGTTGGCCGTAAAACACCAGAATGACGGGTGCAAGGGATAAAAAGTTCCATGAAGTTATGGGAAGCTGTCAGACAAAAGAGGAAGGCATAGTGATTCTTACAGGCACGGCAAGAAGGGACAGTTAGGGGATTGATGGGACCCGTGGGACATTCCAGCAAGAAGCAGGGGGCTGAGTGTCCCACGGGAGCCCCCAGGCAGGGCGACATCACCTAGTGAAGTCACCTGGGAAAGGACTGCAGCCCCTCACCCAGAGGCCCCGCGGCCCACAGCACAGTCTGCTCTGAGGGGGTCCCCGACCCCAGTGGGAAGGGAGGCTGCAACCCCAGGAGTAAGGCAGGAGGAGGAGGATCCCAGTTCTGAAAGCAGACACTGAGCTGGTTACAGGTAATCCCCTGGTGAGTTCTGAAACAAAAAACCGCATTAATTTGTGTTTTGCTGAATTTTGAAAGTGTTTGAAATGTATAAGTGAATTTGAATTATTAATACTAAATAGTAAGTGAACGTGGCTTATGATCTATAAATTTAATAAATTACACAGTAATGGAAGTCCAAGAGGCAATGGCTGCTCTCCCCACGTGCGAACCCCAGGAGAGTTTAAATCCTAACTCAGTGGACACCCATTGCCTCCCTGGGGTCAGCCACACACTTTTTTGGGTTCTGCTCCCCTGGGGTAGCTCAAAGCTGAGTCTGGCTGCTAGAAGACCAGGTGCATACGTGATGGGCAGGTCTGCACTGGGCAGAGGCAGCTGGCATCTTCTGCACTGGCGGAGATGATGTTCTCGTCCCTACTGCATCTGGTCCTAGTGGTTGGCTTCCACCCAGGTGAGCAGGGCCATGTCCAACCACCGGCTGTAGTCGGCAGCCTCTACTGACCACTCCATGTCCACCTGGTCCTCACTGTTGGGCCACACTGGCTCTGCCTCTCTCGGTTGCTTCACACTTCAGTGGGTGGTGGGGTCCCCCCCCCACATGCTCTGCGTCCCTCACCCGACTCTGGGGCTAAGGGAGCTCAGCTGGCTGCTCCTGTCCTCTCTGCCATGACCCTCCTACAGCTGAGGGCCGTTTGATGGGGCCCTGCTGCTCCCCCAAGCTCCAGGCGGGGAGCAGGACACCAACCTTCCCTCTCTATCCCTGAACTGTCACGCACCCCATCAAGGTCCCACACAGGGTCTGAGACCCCCTTTGTGGGACATCAGCTTTATTTCTTCCCTCTTAGGTCCCTGCTTGTCTCTGAACAGAGAGAGCTTTGTCTGGCCCAGGCAAAGGGGGAAGCCTGTTCTGACC
Organism: Arctocebus calabarensis; assembly: GCA_963573935.1. Taxonomy (NCBI): domain Eukaryota; kingdom Metazoa; phylum Chordata; class Mammalia; order Primates; family Lorisidae; genus Arctocebus; species Arctocebus calabarensis. The sequence goes on from CAUYON010063912.1 coordinate 26,063, forward strand.
CATGGATGCTGCATCTTTCTGCACCTGTTTGTCAGTCCAGCCTTCTGTGCTTAGATCCAAGAGGCTTTTCTGGCCCAACCTTGGGTTTCTGAGACCTGTTTGGAACCCCATCAGGTATAAATGTTCCCCACGTTTCTGCTGTAGGCACCCATTCTGAGGCCTCTGCCTCCCAGGTGTGAGGCTGCCAGGTACAGAGTGAAACAGGAAGCCTCTCTGATGACAGCTGTGTCCTCGCCGTCCAGCAGCACACCCACACATGGGTGCTGGCATCCCGGCAGGGACGGGGCCCGGTAACAAACAGAAGCATCTTTTCCACAGACCAGGCAGCAGTTTCCAAGCACCAAAGACAGGCCCCAGGATGTCCACATCAGAATCTCCATGGAAATGTTTTAAAAACATAATGTCCAGGCCGCTTTCCCTAAGTCAGTGGAGCTGGAGAGGGTGGGATTCTCTGTCTTAGCATCCAGCCAGCAGATTCTGTGTACACCAAGGTGGGGTCCCTCTTAGGGAAAGTTTAATTTCCAAAAACATATAAGCAAAAACAACTCGCCGTTCAGAGAGTTTCCACAGGTTTTATAAATAGTTTAAGGACATTGCCAGTGTAGGAAAAATTATCTTAATGAGATTGCGGGCAGGAAAATGTCTTGACTTTTGGTAATTTATCGTTTTAAAGCTCTAGACCATTTGCCAAGATGACTGCTACAGTCATTGCCAAATGGGTTGCTGTCCTGTAGAAAACTAACAGATTAAGCATGTACTTGCACTTGGCATTGTGTCTGATAAGATTTATAAACTTCCGATGAACATAAGACAAACTGCACAAGAAACCCAAAAGTAGAACATGTGGAGGGCAGAGGTGCACACAGGATGGTGTGTTGCCACCAATCGTACCACCCAGAATAACCATGCCAGCATTTTGCCACTTATTCCTTGAATCTTTCTCTTGTGTGTAAATGGGCATGTACGTATACAATATATCTGTCTGTGATTACACACAGACACATGTGCACGTGCGTATATAATGTATCTGTCTGTGATTACACACAGACACACATGCCCCCTGCCCAGCTCCAACAAGGGGTCCTTCTCATGCACAGAAGCTATTGTTCTGGACACTTTTTCTAAAAACAAACACACCTTCTGGCTAAACTTCAGCAGAAAAATTATCGTGGCACTCAGAGCAATCGCTCCCCAGAGACGTTCACGTCCTGATCTTCAGAGCCTGAGTATGTCACCTCACACAGTGAAAGGGCTTTTACAATTTTATAAGTGTGATTAAGTTAACACTCAAGAGATGGGGGATTATCTTGGCTATACTCAGAAGAGTCCCTGTAACAGGGGCAGCGGCATCAAAGTCAGACAAAGGCAGCTCCTGCCAGACCCAGGAGTCAGCTCCGGAAGAGCCCAGGATTCCGTCCCAGAGCCTCCAGAGGGAAGCCACCCGGCAGAAGCCTTACTTTAGCCCCTTAAAGCCCATTTGGGTCATGTGACCTCCCGACTGTAAGATTTATGTTATTCGGGCACTGAGTTCTGATAACTTGGGACGGCAGCCACAGAAACCCAGGGCAGATGACACAGCAGAAGGGCGTTTCTCAGCTCCCAGCATCAACCAGAGGGCTGGGGACCCAGGTTTGCACAGAGGGACGGGAAAGTGAGGTGCAGCTGAAACTCGCTCCAGCACCATCTGCAAACCCCCCGGATGTGTCTCTCTGGCCCCAGCCCAGGACCACCCCACAGGACGCCCACCACCGGGGAGTCCATCCCCCACCAGAAGACAACTGCCCTTGGGCAGACAATTCCCCCTCACCTCTGACTGACCCTGGGCCTCGTACACTCTGGGCAGAAGCACCTCGCTGCCCTCCTCACACTGTGGGCCAAAAGTGCCTTCAGCCAGTAGGGAGATGGAGCTTCTTGCCCCCAGCCTGGCCTCAGCCGCTCTGCAGAGCTGGGACTCCGCCTTCACGTCTCAGGATTCCAGACACCGCACCAGGTGTCTGCCAGCCAGAGGGCCGCTCCCCAGCCAGGCCCACTCGGCACTTCCCTCATGTCATTGGTGCCATCAGTTTATACAGAGCAATTTTTTAAAGGCCGTTTAGAATAGTGAAATATTTAGGCTTCTTCTAACTTCTGTTATTTTTAAGCAACACTGCAATGGACATCTATTTAAATCTTTGGGCACATCCACGGTCATCTCTTTAGGATAAATTTCTCGAAGTTCCCTTCCTAGGCTGAAGGTGTCACAGCCCTAAAGGCTGTTGCTGTCACAAACCCTGCCTCCTTGTGACGCAGGCATAGCGGCCAACATCCTCATGACCAGAAGGCCTTCCTATGAGGGGTATACTTTGCCATGTTACAGGTGGAGGCAGAAATTAAAAACAAAGCGACTTTGAATATTGCGTCTCTCACGCCGCCTGGTGTCTTCTGAGCTTCTCTGAGTGAGAGACACATCCAGGGGAGTTTGCAGATGGTGCCAGAGCGAGTTTCAGCTGCACCTCTCTGTCTCACCAACAAAGCAGGAGTCGAAATAGCAACAGCCCCGACTCCAGCCCCCGTGTCAAGAAAGACCGTGATCTCCGCGACAAACACCCGGTGTCCCAGTTTGTCCTGTGTGCAGCAGACATGACGGTAGTACTGTCACGGCTCTTGCCACTGAACACCAGGAGCACACGGCTGGAGCAGAACCCGTCACTTTTTTCAGTAGCGTTCCAACATGGAGCAGTCCTACGCGCACCTACACACATGCGCACACACATGGGCACCAACAGATTAAAGTTTCAATGTCGTCTGCCCCAGTGAGAAGACCCCAGATTAGTAACGAGACAGGTGGCCGACTGACAAGTCACACATGCCCAGGGCACGCGTGTTGGAAGAGGCCGCGTGTTCTTGTGGTTTCATTGCCGCAGACGCGCTGTTGGCTTAGCCCTCACGTCCAGCCGCTGACCGACAGCTCCTTCACTCATCCTCGAACTCTTCCCGAGACTGGGCTTTTCAACTCGGACCCGGGATCATTTTCCAGTGTAGGGCGCAGTAAGGCTAATAGACAGGGCCCTCAAAGGGGGAGGTATTGTAATCGATTAAAAAAAGTCAACTTGAATTAGTATTAGATTATTCCTTATGTTTAATTAAGTCTAATTAAACAATGCCAACATCTTCTTGGCACCTGTGGTGCGATTATGTTAAATATTTAATGCTTGTGAAGGATTAGGCTGCGCTTCTAATCTATAGCTAACAATCTGTTCCCTCTCTGGAGTATTTTTTATTTAGTTCTGCTTTGGTATAATGAGTTACATTTCAAAGGAAATTGTTAAATGATCCAGCACAGACAGGCCATGTTATTGCCAAGCAGATTGGAGTGGAGAGGTACCACGCCACTCCCGGGGCCAGACAACAGCAGCCGCTGCCACTGGGAAGAGAGAGAGGCAGAGGTCAAAGTCACCAAGGGGATCCCTGGGGGGACCTCAGAGCCCCTGGAGCTTCGTGACTGAGGACTCTGAACATCAGGACACAAGTTCACACTGAAATCCCAACTGCCTGCTCAGCGGGCATGTCCTACATGTTCACATGTCCCTGCTTCCAAAGAGCTGTTAGATGAATAATGAAAAAATATATTTGTACGTCTTTGCCCCTTCTCCAACAACACCCATCCATCCTTCCCTCAAAGGAAAGGAAGCTGCCCTTGAAAACTGAGCATCTATTTCAAAGAACTCACTTCAAAGAAAAGGCCACAGCTATTTCTGGAAGCAAAGCTCGAAGTGCTGAGTAAGGAGTTTGTGGACGGCCACGCTGCTCCTGCAAGGGAGACGGGACCCTCATTATCCATGTTGACCTGAAACGCTTCTGGTGAGAGAAATTCAACCTGCTCATCGCATGCCAAGCGACTGGTACAAAGACCCTGGAAAGGGTGAGGCTTTGTTTCATTTCTCTAATAATGCCTAATTCTTTGAGCGTATTTAAGAACAAAAGACAGATTTGTGTAATTAACTTTCAATTGGCTGAATCTGTGTCATCAATTTCTCAGGGTTGTCAAAGATTCTCCCCCTCAGCAGAGTGTGGGGGCAGAAGGCAGTGCACACGCATGAGCTGGAAAGGAGACCAGGAGCCGCTTCTGCGAAATCTGCGGAACTCTGAAAGACTCAGATTAGCATAGCTAATGCAGGTGCTGGTGGGGAATAACTTACCCTCAATATTTGGGGGCAGAGATGAACATGTGACTCAACTCTTTGCATTCAAGCTCCAAGTCTTCAGACAAAGACCCCAAGAATGACTGCCAACAAGGTCGGTTGCCCCCTGAAACTGGCAGCTCCTACCCCCGAAATCTCTCTCAAGGCAGCTCCTACCCCCGAAATCTCTCTCAAGGCAGGTGACAGGGAAGAAGGTTCCAGCACATGCTCAGAACGAAAGCTGTGTCCAGGGCCTGAGAGATGCCCCCAGCTGAGGCCAACCGTCAGCAGCTCCTGTGGTGGCGGGAAAGTCTGTGCATCTCTGACCTGCAATAGTGGCTTCCATCCTGGAGCAGGTGGGGGGGAGGATTTAACTGTAACTCTTGTAGGAATGCACCCCCAAGTAGAAACAGGCCCAGCACCACCTTACCACCTGTGGAGAAGGCCAAAACACGTATGCAGGAGCGCAACTGGATTTTCAAGAGTAACTTTACACTTACGCAAAATTAATGGGGTATTCATTAAAAAATCCATGTGGCACCTTATTAGATGATTCCTGTCATGGGAAGCAGGAGGTGGCGGCTCCTTAAGCTGGGGTTTTGTTGCCCTCTAGTGAAAGAGGTCAGCATTATGCATGCAAAATTATTTTGATCCCTGCATAATTAATGTTTACCAAGGCAGGGAGAAGAGACTCCTGCCCCCCGTTCACAAGGGCGACTAAGTCTCCTAAGCCTATCTGCTTATCTGCAAGCACCTGTGTGCGTGTTTTCCCTGTTGCCCATTAACAACCCCCACCCCTTCTTAACTTGACGTAGTTCACATATGGAAGCCATTTCTTCTTTGCTGTTACTCTGTCCTTGGGCATGGAAGTTTGGTTCGATATGGCTGTCAACAGGCAACGGTCCAAGCAGAGAGAATGAATCAACAGAGCCAGTGCATGGCGCAGAGCCTTAATGCATAAGTGTATATTTAATGTGTCTGCTGAACGAATGTCTAATTACCCTGCCATTGAGCAGAGCGCATGTTCGGCGTGATAAATTATGCCATCCTTCACTTCTGCAAAACACACCGAGATTTAGGAAAACCACAGCAAAATCACCACGTCGACTGCACAGCAGGACAAGCCAGCGGCACCCAGACCTCTGGGGGAGGAGAGAGAGGGGGTAGCGGGTGACATCCCAAATGCCATATCTAAACCCAGGCGACGCCAAGTCCTCCCTCGGGGGCACGAGTCCTTCGGTGTGAGCCTTTCCTGTGTGGTCTCTCACTGATACCAGATTCCTGACGTCCAAATCTGCCATTGGAATCCCACGTTGGCAGGCTGGGTGCCAGCACACAGAGAGAAGGCAGCCTGTAACTCAGAAGCAGCACAGCGGACGCCCTCGTGCCCAGCCCACCAGCTCTCACTGGAGGAGCAAGGCTGTCGCCTCCCCCACAAGGCTGAGTGATAGTCCTGCCTCTTCCCAGGAGAGGCTTCGAGATTCCGGCGCCAGTTGCCGCGTCTCGGAGCATTTAACGCCTCCAAGAGATTTCGGACATAAGGATTCATATAACACAGCAGCAAGGCCCTTTGAAATGCAGCAGGAGAGTAATTTGGGGAGGAGGTAAAGTGGGGGTGACCGTGGGTTATAAGAAACTGACCAAACTGCAACTACCAATGTGGCGGGGGGGAGTGGGGGCTGGATGCAGCAGCCACGCTGAGCTGGGACCTGATGTGGACTCTCTGCAGTAAGTAGGTCTTCCCCTTCACACCGCCCCTGATCACCCCCTCACCTCCACCCACTGAGTCTCGGCACTGGCGTGTCCACCCCCTGGTCACTGACCATCACAGCCCCTGGACGTTCCACAGGCAGGACAGGCCGCTCTGGCCTGAGGCCCCAGGACTGGGCATTTTTATTCTGCCGAGACAGAGTGGGCACCGGCCTGCAGCCCCGGGTCCCACGGGCACAGAGCCCAGCAAGAGACAGAAAACGTTCTTTCATCTGCCCCATGTCTGTTCCTTCCTGAGACAATGCCCAGAGCAGTGGTTTGTTTCTTCCATGGTGATGAGATTCCTTATTCTTTGATTACCTCTCGTAATAGTGTTCTTTTATTTACCGACATATAAGAGAAGGCTTTACCGTGATGTCTCCATCATGGGTAAAATATACAGCCCGTAACTCAGTCCTTTTATTTGCTTTACTGAATTGTGATCTATAGACTGAAGGGCAAATGGAAAATAGAGATAAAAAATCTATTTCTGATACCATATTGGCTCTAAAATGTCAAAGTTTTCTTTATTGCTTTAAGAGATGTGTATCCTTATTTATCTTTCTCGGTTTATTTTCAAAGGCTGCTGTCTCCTCGGTTTGACTGGACGCTGATTCCATGGGTGACCCGGGCTCTCCCTTGCTGCTGGTTGGTTTTTTATCAAGACAAAAGAGAAGGAAAAGCCAGAACCCAGCCCACCGGAGAACACAGGCCAGTCGTAGACAGGCCACATAGGTGGCGGAGGCCGCTGTGTGCAGATTGAGCCAATTCTAGTAATTAGTCATGATGGGCAGCCCGAGCCTTAGAATAGTACGGAATTGACAGACAACTAAATTCTATGCTTCTGAAGGACCATTAGAGTCTCAAGTGGTCCTGCCAGAGCCGAGTGGCCCAAGCTGTGTTGCACGGTCACTCTGAAGCTGAAAGCGCTCAGTCAGTCAGAATTCCTGCGCTCCTAGGCACAGAATGTACCTTCACAATGAGGCTTTATAGGAGGCCCATTCTTCTGTTCTCAAAAAATTGACTAAATGGAGAACGTGATGAAATTGTACAAAGGAGGGGGTGGTGTGTGTACCAGAGACGATGCTCATCTTCTTTTTAACTCTTGTCTCCAAACCTCACCAACAACCTCACCTTCAAAAAGGAAAGAAAGAGAATGTCCAAAAAAGGCCTCCCTCTCCCCCTTGGGCCCGTGCATGTTCAACATCAGATCACACTCCCCTGTGGGAACCGGTGTCCCGTTGGGTGGGTGCCACGCAGGCTCTCAGCCACCCCCTGCAAGGCTGGCCAGGGTCACACTTGGTGAAGGGGCCAGACAGAGGCTGCCTCCTGGGGGGCTGAGTGCTCCCAGAAACTGCCCTGGGATGGCACATGGCCTCACGCCTCACAGAATCTGACATGTGTTGTCCCAGTGGCCAGGACCCACCCCTCTGGGTCACAGTCACATTTCTTCTTGTTCCAGGATGAATGAATTGAAGGTGAGAAGAAAGATGATATAACAACTCTGAGAAAACCTAGATGCTACTGAGGGGGATAGAGAGAGGGAGGGAGGGAGGGAGAGAGAGTGAAAGTGGGAGGGATAGAGGGAGGGAGGGAGAAGGGGGCACAGGCTCACTGCAGCTCCCCCATGCTGGTCTGTAAATCACAGCCATGGTTCTGTCCTCTGCCTCTGGTTGCCTAGCACACCTGGAAACAGGTCCAGTGGAGGTCAGGGATGCTACTGAACATCCTGTACAGTTACTTGGTCCAAAATGACAATAGTCAAGGTCAAAATGTTGAGAAACTCCAGAGGGACTGCCCTGCCACACAGGTCAGCAGAGCAGCTTTTATTAGTAATTGTTTTCCCTGCCTTAGTTTTGATGTCCTAACTAGGCCACCGACTCCTTGAGAGTCTGCTACATTGCTCAGGACAGTGCGTCATCACCGAGCCCTGCACAGCATGAACACAGCTTACGTCCTGGCACAGACCAGTCCTGTAGGTAGATGTCAGATGCCCGGGGGCCTCTCTGTGCCCAGCAAGCCTGTGGAGGAGCAAAGAAACTCAGGCAGTCCGGACAACCACCTGCTTCTTCCAATACAGAGGTTCTCAACCTGTGCTTCACAACCCCTTTGTAACAATGAAATACAATGTAACAATGAAAATACATCCTGCACATCAGATATTTACATTACGATTCATAACAGTAGAAAAATTAGTTATGAAAGTAGTAACAAAAATAATTTTATGGTTGGGGGTCATGACAACATGAGGAACTGTATTAGAGGGTCACAGCATTACGAAGATTGAGAACCACGGTTCCAATACCTTCTCCCAAATTGCTCCCCTCACCACTAGCTCAATGGCACTTGCCTTGGTGTTGGAGTCCAGGGAAGGAGGAGGGCTCCATGGTGCAGCTGAAGAAGCAGAGGCCCCACAGCCTCGGGTTCAAAGCCTGCCTCTGCAACGGTGCGTGCATACCAGGGCAAGTCACTCTGCCTCTCAGGTTCTTAGATGCCACATTTCAAAAACAGTCTTGATGATGATTTAAAAAACTACCTCTCAGAAGAGGGATCAAGGAACCAGTGCACATCAGCATTTTCAAGGACACTGTTGGCACCCTGGTCAGTGGGCTAGATTCTACCTGGGGCACCTGTTTCTGCCACCAACTTTGGAGATGTGACATCAGATCAATGTTTCCTAGTTGTTTTGAGACTTTTCTTTTTTTTGGAGCTGCAGTTGTATCAAGCCCGTGGCGCTCCCACAAAAGGAAGCCTTGTGACCCACGGTCATGGGGGCCCTTTGCTGTGGGGGCAGCAGGTACTTCACGATTCATGGCTAAAAAGGGCATTCAAGTTCTGATTATTTTTTTTAAACCTTTTCTCTCGTGTAAAACATGTCAGCTCTGCATGGTTTATTTGCCAACTTCATGGTTACTAGAGTGGCCGCTGCCTGTGCCTCAAATCGGACCCATCCTGGTCTGCAGAGCCCCCATCCCCATCTTGGGGGGAGCCCATGTGTGTCTAATAACAGTGCAATAACCAATCTCATGGCACAGACTCCAGCCAGTGGCAACTGACTGGACTTTGGGGAAGGACCTGGCTTGTCGTTAGAATCTACGGCACCTGGGCGATCGTGATTGTTCACCTCACAAAGCATCCAGCCAGGAAATCTCAGCCCCCGTCTGCAGCCAGGTACACAGATACCATCCTGCTCCCACCTCTCTGCCTGCAAGGGAGAAGGTTTCCTGCATCCTTCCAGAAAAGGGTGTCACATAGTTTAAAGTTCCTAGCAACTGATCTATTGATAAAAGAACCAGACAGGGTTTTAGTCCAGAGTAATCACCATGAACCAGCCTTGGCATTTTTCACTCATTGAGTAATATTCATAGGAATGCAATTACATTCTCTGTGTAATAAATCAAAGGCGAGATACCATTGTTTCTAATTTATCTTGCAGACTGCTCTAGTGATATCTTGCCACTGCAAATATTTCTAATATTTCTCAAAAATCACAAGATAAACGAGTCCTGACTGCTAGATGTGGCGGTTATCTTCATAAGCTAAACCTTTATTTCAGGGAGGTGCTTTCTTTACAGTTTCTAAGGAAAGTAATATACAAATTATGTCGAGGAAGCACCAGCTGTCAACATTAGAATATTGACTTGGCTCAAACCCTCAGGAAGAGAAAACATTACCCATTGTGATCATAAGGACACCTGGTGCACTGGGGATGTGAATTATGAATCAAAAGACAAAAACGGGAGGCATTTTCTTCCTGCATAGACGTAGAACAGGATATTACAAGCCTAAGGGAAAATAAATGTTTACCCTCTTGAAGGGTCTCACTTCCCCACGCTGCTCACTCAGCAGGGTCTGCGTCCTCCCCACGGACGCCCCGTGCAGAACAGTCCCTACGTGCCAACTGGCTGGGTGACTAACCGTCACTTTAATTGTAGGAAATTGTCATTAATTTGGACCCTGCTACTTCAGAATTTGTGCTCATGCGGCCGGGCTTTGCCTTTAAATATATACCTTTATAATCTTCACAAGGAAATTTGATTTAGTAGAAAATCTTAGTATAAATGCAATTCCTAGGGAAAATACAGACCACTCCTAACCACAGCGGAGGTGGCCCCTGAGCAGGCTTGGGACACTTGCTGCCCTATACATTCTCATTATGTGCTAATTATAAATCATATTAGCCTGTGTTTAAGTTTTATTATGAAATAAGACAATTTCTTATCATGAAGAAACATCAGATACCAAAGTATATAAAATCAAAGTCCACTTTCCCATGATAGCACCTGTTGAAGGTGGCACTGCAGTCTGCACCCTGTTTTTAGTAAGAGGGTCCAGAGGGCACTTCCTGCCACTGAATTCCAGGGGATGGTCTACTTGGAAGTGGTAATGCTATTTTAGGTCAGTAATCGTTAATCCAGAACTTCCAGTGAAAGTGGAGGCCAATCTTCCATCTAAATGGGGTCCTTTGAGAGTCTTCATTCATCATAGTAAAGTCAAGGGAGTCTGAGGTCTTTGGAGAGGACAAGGTTTGGGAGACATTATTGTGTGTTTCTTCCCAACCTCTGAGCATCGTACCCGGAGGCCTCAGTCAAGTGGAGAAGGTGCCAGGAGGGACCTGCCAGCTGGGGTTGAGGTGTCCTGGAGAGGGGCATGCAGAGGCAGCACGCGGGAGCCAGGGGGGCCGGTGGGTTCCCCACGGCTCTGATCCGGCAGCTGCACCGGGTGACGCTCCGCGGTGGGCAGCAGCTGGGGGAAGGGCGCTCCCAACACCCACAAAAGTTCATGCACCAAGCTTGGGATGGAAGCTCCAGTCACCCACCTGACCAGGGCTTATCTGCAGGGACCGATGGAGAACAAAGGGGGGAGGTGGCACCTCACATCTCTCACCCTGCAAACCTCTCCTGACACCTTCGCACCCACCAGAGCCCCTGCAATAACAGCACTTCCACCAGGTCCCCAAGAGACATCATAGGGAGAGGTTTATGGTAAGAAAGTGGCTGTGCAGTCACAGAAGTCAGCGGATCCCCAGACCTGCACGGTGAGCTGGGAATAGGAGAGCTAAGGGCAGGTTCCTACCCAAAGGCTGGGAGACTGGAGACCCAGCAGAAGCCTGAAGGCACAAACAAGGACCGTGTCCCCGTTCACAGGCGGCCAAGCAGGAGGGGTCTTTCTGACTCGGGGGAGACCGGCCTTTCTGTTCCATTAATCGGGTTGGGTGAGTCCCCCACTCTGCAGGGAGCATCCCTTTACCCCTTCTACTGACACAAACGCTGACCCCACCCAAAAACATCCTCACAGGAGCCCCTGGGCCACGGACCAAGTACCGAGGCACCCCTGGGCCAGTGAAGTTGACACATGAAATTAACCATCACAGGCTGCGGCAGGCGTCTCTAGGCGGGACGTGTGCATAGCGCCTGTCCTGGTTCGCTGTGGGTTCCGAGGACGGGTTCCTGACATCTCATCCAGAGAGGAAATGGCCGTCTGGCTCCTCCCCTCTCCTTTGTCCTCTGTGAAATCAACTCTCTGGATTCATCTTCACTGTATGCTAAGCAAACAGTAATAAAAATAGCCTGCTCCTTCACGAGTCACCAAGCCAAGGATGTGAGGAGACTGTTTAGCCCACAGCTAGATAAAACACCGGCAGTAAATCATTCGCTCTTTCCAGGGGTCACGAGCACAACACAGCTGCCGTGGAATGAGTCGGAACCCGCCTGCCCCGAGTTCTAGGTCATTGCCCACGGATGGCTGTGCCCAGCAGAGTCTCCAAGCTGGCCTGGCGAGTGACTGGAGGCTTCACTTTCATTTCCAGATGCTTTCTGCTGGCCCAGAGGAAGATCTGGGGGCAGAAGCGACGCAGTCACGTGCCACCCTGCTCATCGCCCGCTAATTAAATCACTCAATGCAGTGAGGACACAGCGCTCCCTCCCAGGCACGCCTGGCACTGGCTAGCTGAGCAGTGCAGAAGGCATCCCTACGCCATGGCACCAGGTGAGGTGGGCCCCGGAGCTCCATCCCGGCCTTTCCCTCCCTCGTATCCCCCGAGCAGGGGACATCCGGGCTCCTCCCTGGTCTCAACGCCCATCCAAGGGGACAGCCTCCGCCCCACACCTGGCACGTGCTGTGAGGCTTCAAATGTATCCACCTGTGAATGGAGATTGTGGCATTAATGGAAGGCTTCCTGCTAAAAGCCAGCTCAACTTACAGAACTGCCCAGGATAAAGCTTTCAGTAGCATTCGGGGACAGAGAATTGAGCGGTAACGAACCCCGCGTTCCTAACGACTCCACCTTCCTAATTGCTCCCTGAGCCCAGGGCCGTAGCTGACCCACACCTGGCCTTCCGCACATGTCAGCCCCGCGGAGGCTGCAGCTCATAGGGGATGTACATTTTCCCAGGTGGCCAAAAGCATGGGCCAAAGATTAGCACTTAGAACAACCGAGCACCTGAGTGGTTGGGGAGGCGTGCTCCAGCTCACCCAGCCACCTCCATCTGGGGGAGACCCCCAGTGTCATGAGGGTCCTCCAGGGAGTCCTCGCTTCTAGGGGAGCTCTTTCTGCCCAGCAGTAACCTGGGGTCTACTGAGGACAGAGGATGCAGTGGGGGAGATGAGTTCACTGGGCTGTCACCTGAAGGCCAGCAGGTTCATCTCTTCTCAAGTAACCACAAATGAGCCTGCAGGTGCCCCGTTACCATAAGGAATCATGATTCAGCAGAATGATGGTATACTTATTAGTACTTGATTGGGGGCTGCTGTTGTTCTGGCCACTATATAAGGCTTTGTGGCTTCCCGCCTGCCACAGGAATCTAACTGGGGTGGGGGAAGGTGCGGGAAGGCGCGGGGGCTTCTTATGTCCGACTTCCTGCCCACGTACCCAGCTACTTTCAGCGCCTCAGTTTTCCTGACGTCTGTCTGGCTCCAGTGTGGACCTCCCCGGCCTCAACGTCTGGCACTGCAGCAAGGGTGCAGGGTTTAGAGTCCATGAGGGCCCCCCTCCCGCCTCAGCACTGATGGGTCTGAGCCCCGTGGACTCTTTCTGGAAAGATGGGGACAGAGGCAGTCACCTTCCACCCAGCAGCCCCCAACTCTGCCTCCACTCGGAGGATCCAGAGAGGGCAGCTTGAGCAGGTGGCTGTGACCCCACCGAGCTCCTGACAATTCCAGCACTGCTCAGGTGGGCTCTGTGACGCCCTCACCCTGTACACAGAGGTCTCCTCAGTACAGTCTCAGAGTCCCGTCGGGAGACAGAGCACCCGGGCACCCCTGAGGCCCATGAGGCCCTCAGACGGCACCTCAGAGCACTTGGAGAAGGCCAGTCTCAGCTCCCACTGCTGTTTCCAGGGACCACCTGCTCCCCACCACCCTCCTCCACCTGTGGTTTCCCCTCGAGGATGGCATGCCCCGTCATGGCTGCGTGCCACTTGTGTGTGGCTGCAAGCGAGCCGTGACCCTGCAGCCTGTAGATATCCTGAGTTGATCATAGCAGGCAGTGGTAACTGCCTTCTTGAATTCTGATTTTCTTTCCTGAGTGGGGAGAGGGGCCAGAAGCACCCAGGGACACGTCACTTGTGTGACCACCATGAGATACGACACCATTGTGCACACATGCAGGAGCAGACACCCCAGTCCCCTGCACCCAGCTCGCACTCCAAGGCACCCCAGGACTCGGGGCCTGGCCAGGGTCAGATAGATAAACCTCAGTAGGCCCCAGACGGCCTGCCTGTCTCTGCTCCCTGGGGCACTCACTGGCCTTCTGACCCAGAACATTTTTGTCTATTTTTTGCTTCAAACAACAAAAATATCTCTCATAGTCCAGAGGCAGAGACAGTCATGGGGGTTAGAGGTAGGGCGTCTCCACGTCTTCTGTGCAGCCTCTCCGCTCCCTCTTACCAGCACACTTGTCACTGGATTTAGGGCCACCAAGGCAATCCAGGAGGATCATAACTTAATCACACCTGCAAAGACCCTTTTTCGAGATTTAGTCACGTTCACAGGCTCTGGGGATTTGGGGTGGACACGTCGCCTGGACGGTGACTGCAGGGACGAACTCTCCAGCTCCCTCACTCTCACATGTTGTCCTGGCTTTGCTGTACAAAGTCCAAAGACAGCAACAAAAGCCTATTTTTACCCTAGAAAATTTTAATATATGCACACGTCTGTGTGCACACACATGGTGGTAAAATGTACATAACACAAAATTCACCATTTTGACCATTTTTGAGCATGAACTTCTGTGGCATTAACTGAAGCCACACTGCGAGACCCCCACCAGCATCCCTAATATCCCACCATCCCACCATCCCCACCATCCTCATCACCATCCCACCATTCCACCATCCCACCATCCAACCATCCCCATCACCATCCCACCATCCCACCATCCCACCATCCCATTATCCCATCATCCCACCATCCCCATCACCATTCCACCATCCCTCCATCCCCATCACCATCCCACCATCCTACCATCCCCATCACCATCCCACCATCCCTCCATCCCACCATCCCACCATCCCACCATCCCTCCATCCCACCATCCTGATCACCATCCCACCATCCCACCATCCCCACCATCCCACCATCCCCACCATCCCCATCAC
>CAUYON010063913.1:0-18442 GCA_963573935.1 Arctocebus calabarensis
CAGCTTTCTTTGCCAGTAAGCAACTCCTCATCCATTCAAGTTTTATCATGAGATTGCAGCAATTCACTCAGACCTTCAGGCTCCGCTCCTAATTCTGATTCTCTTGCTCTTTCCACCATGTCTGCAGTCACTTCCTTCACTAAAGTCTTGAACCCTCAAAGTCAACCATGAGAGTTGGAATCAGCTTCTTCCAAACTCCTGTTGAAATACTGATATTTTGATCTACTCCCATGAATCACAAGTGTTCTTAATGGTATTTAGAGTGGTGAATCCTTCCCAGAAGGATTTCAGTTTGCTTTGCCCAGATCCATCAGAAGAATCAACTATGGCAGCTTCGATCTTACAAAATGTATTTCTTAAATAGGAAGGACTGAAAATTAAAATGGATTCATGGGCTGTCAGTGGACACGAAAATAATATTAACCTTGTATATCTCTATCTGACCATACGCACTGTCAATGAGCAGTAATATTTTGAAAGGAATCTTTTCTTCTGAGCAGGAGGTCTCAATAGTATGCTTAAAGTACTCAGTAAACCATGCTGTAATGTCGTTTACACCACCTCTTTGCCTTTGGCTAAGATCAAGTATAAAATGTCAGTTACAAGAACTTCAATATTGTGAAGTAAGGACAGATTTGGCAAAGTACTTGTAAGATCTGTAACTAAAAAACTATTAAACAATGCTAAGAGAAGTTAAAGAAGACCTATAAATTGAGAGAAATGCCATGTTAATGGATTGGAAGTTTCACTACAATTAATAAACAAATTCAGTGAAGTCTTAATAAATATCCCGACAGCCTATTTTGTAAAAACTGAAAAGCTGTTTGCAGAATTTATGTGGAAATATAACAGACCTAGGAATTCCAAAACAACTTTAAAGAAGAAAGCTAGAGAACTTCAAATGATCTAACTTCAAAGATTATTATAAAGCTATAATAGTCAAGACAGTGTAGTATTGGCATAAAGATAAATGGTCAATGGACTAGAACAGATTATCTAGAAACAGTTACTTGATTTTTTTTTTTTTTTGAGACAGTCTTACTATGTCCCCCTAGGTAGAGTGCAGTTACTTGATTTTTTTTTTTTTAGACAGAGTCTCTCTATGTCCCCCTGGGTAGAGTGTCACAGTTCACAGCAACCTCAAACTCTTGGGCTTAGGCATTTCTCTTGCCTCAGCCTCCCAAGTAGCTAGGACCATAGGTGCCCGGCTATTTTTGTTTGTTGTTGATTATAATTGTCATTGTTGTTTGGAAGACCTGGGCTGGATTTGAATCTGCCAGCTCCATTGTATGTGACTGGTGTCCTAGCTGATGAGCTACAGGCGCCAAGCCGAGTTACTTGATTTTTTAAAAAAGATATTAGGATTATTAATGGACTGGATAGTATTTTCCATAGATGGTGGTAGAACAAGTGGATACCTCAGCCCCTACCTTATAACATATAAACATTAACTCAGAATGAATCATAGTCTTGACTATAAAAGCTTAAACTAGGAGGAAAAAATCTTGGTGACCTTGAGTTTTGCAAATATGTCTTTTCATTTTTTAAATGATGTGTTCTGAAGATCAAAATTTTAGTCTTCAGAAGATAACCGTCTAAACAATGAGAACTCAAGCCATAGACTAGGAGAAAATATGTACAAAATATTTACCTGAAAAAAGTATTTATATCTAGAATATGTAAAGTATTCTTAAAACCCAAGAAAGAAAGACAAACATTCTGATAAAGAAATGAGCAAAAGATTTGAACATACATTTCACCAAAAAGACAAATGGATGGCAACTAAGTACATGAAAGATGTTATCATTAGTCATTATGGAAATGTAAATCAAAACCACAGGATTCCAAAAGACTAGCTGTCCAAGTGTTGACAGGGAAGCTGTGCAGCTGAAATGCTCACATGCTACACTGTTGAGAATGCCAAATGGCACAACCACTTTTGAAAAAGTTTGACAGTTTCTTATAAAACTAAATATAGTCTTACCATATATGATACAGTAGTCATGCTCCTTGGTATTTACCCAAACCAGTTAAAAACTTTCATCCATCCACATAAAAACCTGAACACAGATGTTTATAGCAGTTTTACTCATAATTGCCCAAATTTTGGAAACAACCAAAATGCTCTTCGTTAGATGAATGGATAAATAAAACTGACACATCCATAAATAGGTTATTTAGGAAATAAAAAAAATGAGTTATGAAGCCATGGAAAGATATGGAAGAACCTTTAATACATATTTCTAAATGAAAGAAGCCAATGTTCAACTACATAACATTCAAGAAAAGGCAAAACTTTGGAGATGGTAAAAATACCAATGGCTGCTAGACATTCAGGAGGAAGGCAGGCAGGACCAACAGGAGGACCCCAAGATTTTTAGGGCAGTGAAATCACTCTGTTTGAGAGATACCGGAATTTCAGGTTCTTGATCTCGGTGATTTGAAGAATAAATCCGCGGACCATAGATCAGTGGTAAGACAGAATTTATTTACAGAAAAGAATGTAAAAAACACTAAAGCTCTTGGTAGAGAGAAAGAACTCAAGTAGGGAGAGAATAGCTCTCTCCGTTTCTCTCCTTGTCTTTCCACGTCTCTGCGTTTAGGCTCTTAGTCTCAGGGTATATATAGGCCCATGGGTTCCTTGGCCAGGAAATGAATGAACACGGTTCCTTCCGCTGGGGCAAGGTGAATGAATGTATTAATGAATGAACACAGTCCATTCATGGAATTGAGGCCTAGGAAATTCACACGAAATTGACCTAGGCATAGGAAATGGGGGTTCCATATTTAGTCCTAAGTGTAAAGTGAAGGAGACACCAAGGCGCAGGTGTCACCTCGGCAGTTGTCCGGCCTTTTTGGCTATTGGAGCCTCCGGTGGGGGGTTGGATGTCCCCCTCCTTGCCTATCATACAGCCTGCTGGTTCCTCAGCCGTGCTGCCGCTGCACCGACACTGCCAAGGTGGAGGCGGCAGGTCTGCCAGCTCCAGTGAGCTGGCCGGGGTGCCAAACGTCCTGCGTCATGAGTGTATGAGACTGTAGTGATGGATGCAAATCCTTTGTATTTCATTTGTCAAAACTCACAGAATGTATAATGCACAGTGAGCTCTAATGTACTTTAGTTTATAATGTATCAATATTTGCTTATTACTTGTAAGAAATGTACTACACTAATGGAAGATGTTAATAATAGTGGAAAATAGAAAGATTAAGAGAGTAAGAAGATATATGGGAACTCTATACTTTCCACTCAGTTTTTCTATAAACCTAAAACTGCTCAAAAAGAAAGGAAAAGAATTCCTTCCTTTCACTCTCCCCCCCTAGAATGAAGCCACAATAAGATTCCAGAAGACTGGCTGGCTGAAGTGTTGGCAGTGATGTTGTGCAGCTAAAACATCACAAACTTCTGGTGACAATGTCAGTTTTTTTTTTTTTTTTAAGAGACAAGATCTCCCTATGTTGTCCAGGCTGGTTTCAAACTCCTGAGTCCAAAGGATGACAAAAAAAAGTTAAATACCTAGCATATGTCTCAGCCATTGCACTCCTAGGTATTTACTCAAGAAAAATGAAAGCACATATCCCCATAAATACTTGTACACAAATGTTCTTACCAGATTTATTTGTATTGGCCCTAAACTGGAACTCAGATGTCTGCCTTCAGGTAGATGGTAAATCAAATTGTGGTATATCCATACAATAGAATAAACATATTCTATAATAAACTATGGATACATGTGACAATATGATTGAATCTCAAAGTAATTACACTGGATGAAAGAAGCAGACTGCCTTCCCAAAAGATCAGGCATAATTATATGACTCCATTTATTTAAAATTCTAGAAAATGCAAACAAATTTAAGATGATAAAAGCAGATCATTGCCTAGGAAAAATGGCTAGAGGCAAGATAGATGGACTGAAAAAGGCCTAAGCAAACTTTTGGAGGTGATGGATATATTCACTACTTTGAGAAGGGTGATACACTAAGGTGTACACTAAAGTACACTAAGAGTCTTCAGAAAGTTCATAGAAAATGCATATTACGAAAATCCTTTGCGCGGGTTTCAATTTTTTTTTTTTTTTTTAACTAAAATAAATGCAGTCGTAACATGTCTGAAGAGGATCTAGTTTGAGGCAGCTGGAAGGATAAGAAATCAGTTTGAAAAGAGCTCCCATCAGATCAACATGAATTCTACTAAAATTGAAGCCAGTGAAAAGATGAAATTTATGTTGAGGCTTAAGTGAAAGAATGGTGACATGTTGATGCTTTACAAAAAGTTTATTGGGAAAATGCCTCAAGGAAATCAGTAGTTTACAAATGAATAATAACTTGTTTTAAGAACAGTCAAGTCAATGTTGAAGGTAAAGCCTGCAGCGACTATTCTTCCACATCAATTTGTGGAGACAAAAGTTCATCTTGTTTGTGTCCTAATTGAAGAGGACCCACAATTAATAGCACGGAATGATAGCCAACACTGTAGACATCTCAATTGGTTCAGCTTACACAATTCTGACTGAAAGTTCAGTAAATTTCCCACTTGATGGGTGCCGAAATCACTGCATCCACATCAACTGCAGCAGGAGCAGAGCTTTTCAGTGGAAATTTTTTAAAAGTAGGACCAAGAACCTGAAGCATTGTAACAACAGATGAAACAGGGCTTTACCATTACAATCCTGAAGACAGCGTAACCAAAGCAATGACTACCAAGATACGGCAGTGGTCCAGTAAAAGCAAAAAGCGGACCAATAAAAAGCAAAGGTCATGGCAACAGTTTTGGGGTATGTTCAAGGCATTTTGCCTGTTGACTTTCTAGAGGACCAAAGACTAACAGCCACTTTTTATGAAAGTGTTTTGAAAAAGCCAAAGCTTTAGGAGAAAAATGCCCAGGAAAACTGCCGAGAGTTCTTCACCATGACAATTCTCTTACTCATTCCTCTCATCAAACAAGGGCAATTCTGCGAGAGCTTTAATAGGAAATCATGAGGCATCCATTTTACAGTCCTACTTTGGTTCCTGCAGACTCCTTTTTTGTTTCCTGATCTTTCTTTCTTTTTTTTTTTTTTTTTTGCAGTTTTTGGCTGGGGCTGTCCTGCCACCTCCAGTATATGGGGCCAGCACCCTTCTCCTTTGAGCCACAGGCACTGCCCTTGTTTCCTGATCTTAAAAAAACCTTTAAAGGGCACCTATTTTTCTTTAGTTAATAATGTAAAAAAGACTACATTGACATGGTTAAATTCCCAAGTTACCTCTGTTTTTAAAGGATGGATTAAATGGCTGGTACCATTATTTACAAAAGTATCTTGAGCTTGATGGAGCTTATATTGAGAAATAAAATTTATATGTACCTATACATTTTTTTCTTTTTGAAACAGCGTCTCTTTTTTTTTTGAGACAGAGTCTCACTATGTTGTCCTCAGTAGAGTGCTGTGGTGTTACAGCTCATAGCAACCTCAAACTCTTGGGCTTAAGCAATTCTCTTCCCTCAGCCTCCTGAGTAGCTGGGACTACAGGTGCCCACCACAACACCCAGCTATTTGCTTTTGTGGTTGTTGTTGTCGTCGTTTGACAGGGCAGGGCTGGGTTCAAACCTGCCAGCCCTGGTATATGTTGTGGCCCAGCAACTGCTGAGCTGTAGGCACCGAGCCTTTTTATTTTTGAAACAGAGTCTCATTTGTACCCTCAGTAGGGTTTGGTGGCATCATAGCTCACAGCAACCTCAAACTCTTGGGACTATAGGCGTGTGCTGCAACACCTGGCTATTTTTTTTTAGAGATGGGATCTCGCTCTTGCTCATGCTGGTCTTGAACTCCTGAGCTAAAGCAATCAAGCTTAATCTCCTCATGTCAGCCTCCCAACTTGCTAGAATTACAAGTGTGAACCACCATGCCAAGCCTGAAACAGAATCTCATTTTGTTACTCTAGATAGAGTGCCAAGGTATCAGCGTACCTCAGTGCAACCTCAGACTTCTGAGCTCAAGCAATCCTCCTGTCTCAGCTTCCCAAGGAGCTGGTTAATTAGCTAGACCCCTGGCTGATTTTTCTACTTTTAGTAGAGATGGGGGTTTCACTCTTGCTCAGGCTGGTCTTAAGCCCCTGAGCAGAAGTGATCCTCCCTCCTGGGTCTCCCAGAGTATGAGGATTACAGTCATGAGTCACCACACCTGGCCAAAAGTTTATATTTTTTATTTTTATCTAATTCCCTTTTCCATGAACATTTTGAAGTACCCTTACACATAAGTCAAAATTTACTTTGACTATACAGTTTAAATTGTGCTGCAGTTTTTTGTATGCCAGTTATTTTAGTCAAATTATTTAAAAAAGTTATTCTTTAGGGCAACTAGCTTTGCAGCTCTTACCAATTTATGAATCACACAACACATCTAATTATCCTACAGACAGTCCTTGCTTGTGCTTTTTAAAAAATTTTATTACCCTCGGCACCTGTGGCTCAACGGGCTAAGGAGCCAGCCACGTACACCTGAGCTGGCGGGTTCGAATCCAGCCTGGGCCCACCAAACAACAATGACGGCTGCAACCGAAAAATGGCCGGGTGTTGTGGCGGGCACCTGTAGTCCCA
Organism: Arctocebus calabarensis; assembly: GCA_963573935.1. Taxonomy (NCBI): domain Eukaryota; kingdom Metazoa; phylum Chordata; class Mammalia; order Primates; family Lorisidae; genus Arctocebus; species Arctocebus calabarensis. The sequence goes on from CAUYON010063913.1 coordinate 6,575, forward strand.
GCTACTTGGGAGGCAGAGGCAGGAGACTCACTTGAACCCAGGAATTGGAGGCTGCTGTGAGCTGTGATGCCACGGCACTGTCTCCAGGGTGTCAGCTTGAGTCTCTGTCTCAAAAAAACAAAAAAATTATTACCCTAACTGGGTCACCTCTTTATTTGCTAGACTATAAATGAATTCTGACTTTTAAAAAATAAAATAGGGTGGCCCCTTGACTCAAAGGAGTAGGGCACTGACCCCATATACAGGAGGTGGTGGGTTCAAACTTGGCCCCGGCCAAAAAATAAATAAATAAATAAATAAAATCTGCCATCATTGGTTAAAAATACATTCTAATTGCAGATATTTAAAAATTCTCAAGACAATTTCACAGAAGTATTTTCCTGGCAACATTGGTCACCTCTGGTTGAGAAGAATTGGGTAGCTTGGGGTATAGGGAAGAGAGGATCTTGAGACCTTTCACTGTATATCTTTTCATATGTTTTGAATTTTGTTTGTGTATCATATTATCTGTTCAACATCATATAAAGTTCAAATTTAAGGAGAATTTACAGTGTTCCTTAAACACTTTAAGTAATAATACAAGTAAGAGCAACAGTATAGGTATACTATATATTAAGTAATAATACTAAGAGCAACAGTGATTAGGTATACTATACACGAAGGCAGGCAATTAAGTTTTCAATCTCTTTCAAGAAGAAGTGCTACATACCTCATTGCTGAATATCTCTTTGAAGCACACCCCTTGGCCATCTGGTGATGGCAGTGATATTTAGCAATGAGGGATGTAGCATATTTTCTAGGACCAGTTCACGAATTTAATTGTCAGACCCCACATGATGATAGTTCTGGTGTCTGTTCCAGAGAAAGTGTTCCCACATTTCTTTGAAGGGCGGACGAGGCATTGGCATTGGTGCATAGCTTCCCAAGGGGAGTATCTCAAAAGTGACCATAATGATATTTAGCAATTAGGTATGTAGCACTTTTTCTAGGATGAGTTCGTGAACTTAATTGTCCAACTATGTATATATAGCTTCCTGAAGTGATTAAAAGAAATAATACTTCTATACAAGCAATAAATTTGATTAAGTTTTAATAATAACTTAAATAGCCATACTTCATATATAATCTCAAATTGGTTGAAAGATCACACTTCAGGTAAATTAGCACTTGTTTGTAAATAAGTCTGTATATCTTCAGAAAGACAGAGAAAAATCTAATTTTCATCTGGTGGTTCCTCTTGTCCTGATAATCATTACATTTAGAGTATATTTGTTTCCTTTCTCTTATCAAGTTTCTAAAAACTTTTTAGTTAATAAAATATTGCATCATTTCTTGAATTGATATTTTAAAAGAGTGGATTGTTTATTGGCAAATCAAGTTTGAGTGTTTACATTTCCTTGGGGAACAGAGTATTGCCTTAATGTTTGATAGTCACACAGGACTTGGGTTCAAAATCTAGCAGTATGTGTGCCTCTGGGCTGTTGTAAACACATGTCCTTTTTATGAAATGAAGATAGAAGAGACTATATCCCAGATTTGTTTTAAATGCTGAGCGAGAAAACATAAAAGATTCTTACTTAAGAAGTGTCAGCTCCTTTCTCTTAGTCCAGATAGTGTAGAGTTAAAAGGTAAATTAAACTTTAAATAGAAAATTTTGATTTTTTTCCTTATTAAAGTATTACAAAGAAACACTTGTAATTTGTAACAAATTCCTTCTTATTCATCCACATTTCATCTCTCAGTGGGTCACGTTCCCTACAAAAGTAAAGACAGTAAGCATAGTGGGGAAGAGCTCAGATCGCAGAAACAAACTGCAGTGAAATCTGCATCTGCCACTTTCACCAGGTGTGTGTCCAAAGGCAAATGCCTTCACCTCTCTCTTTGCCTGGGTTTCTTTACCTGTAATACGGAGATTAATGGTACAGCACCATGTGAGGATTGCTATGAGAATTAAGCCAATGTTTGTAAAGTGCTTAAAAAGGATCTGACATGTAATAATAGTGATGCAAATGTTTGTGAACAAAAGCTAACTTTATATACTTAATTTAGTTTTTAAACCATATTGAAAATGCTGGGGATTGGCGGCGCCTGTGGCTCAAAGGAGTAGGGCGCCAACCCCATATACCAGAGGTGGCGGGTTCAAACCCAGCCCCCGCCAAAAAAAAAAAAAAATGCTGGGGAAATTTGTCTAAAATTCTTAAAATCTTATTTCTTGTCTGCGTTTTCTGAGATTATCTTAGAGGGGAAGGAGGGCAGCTCTTAGAACAGAGCAAATTTAGGCTTATAAAAATTTCTTAAATTTCTTTGGGCTGTTGCAGATTTGTACTCTGGACTCTTGTCCCTGGATATTTCTATCAGGCACTAGAAAAATGCAACAACTCATAATTGGTTTACCAAAACATCAGTCAGTGTTCATTGACAGTAATTATAGTAATGACTCTCAATTCTTCTTTCTCTTCTTATTTTTTACTCTAAAAGGGGGACAGCAACTGTATCTACTTCATATGATTGTCATAAGGATTAAATACATTATTTGTAAAGCACAAATACCAGAGCAATAAACATTCCAAAGAGAAAAAGCTAACATTTACTAAGTTCAGGTTTGGAACCCATTCTTGTTTAAAATCCACTCTTAGGCGCTATAGTCAGTCTTCCCAATCTGCCACAGATCAAAAATATTTTTTTAAAAAATTAAAAGTAACAGTAAAAATACAAATTAAAAATAGGGCATAACCTGGCTTGGCATGCGTAGCTCAGTGAATAGAGTGCCGGCCACATACACCGAAGGTGGCAGGTTCAAGCCCAGCCTGGGCCTGCTAAACACCAATGACAGCTGCAACCAACAAGTAGCCGTGCTTTGTGGCAGGCGCCTGTAGTCCCAGCTACTGAGGTTGACATAGTGAGACTCTGTCTCAAAAAAAAAAAAAAAAAATAGGGCATAACTACTATTTGCATAGCATTTATGTTGTATCAGGCATAACAGGTAATCTGGAGAAGATGTAAAGTATACTGGAGGATATATGTAGGTTATATACAAATATTACACCATGCCATTTTATAAAAGAGATTTGGGCATCCAAAGATTTTGGTATCCATGAAGAGTGGGGTGGGGGATGATGTTCTGGAACCAGTCCCCCATGGACACTAAGGGACTGCTATATATCATATTGCCTCTCATTTGATATGTTCAGTCAACATTTAATACATCTGCCATGTACCAGTATGCTCCCCTCACTAATCTCTTGATTTAAAAATGACAAAATAAAAATTCTGAAATCCTTCTCACTCTTGTTTAGGCTGTTCTAGAGCTCCTGAGCTCAAGCAATCCACCTGTCTCAGCCTCCCAGAGGGCTGGGATTACAGGCATGAGCCACTATTCCTGGCCCCTACCTACTTTTTCCAAAGGCCTTGCTAGATGCTGCTCCTGGGCCTTGACTTTTGACCATCCCCAAATGCCCATCTCCCCTTCCTCTTTAGTAATCCTTACTTCTAACATGCATCTCAAATTGACTTATTCAGGAAGCTGTTTCCAGTTAATTTCATTGGCACTCTGAGCACGTTGTACCCTATTTCTGAGCATGACCTCAGTTTTTTGTTTGTTTGTTTGTTTTGATATTTGATATTTGCCAAACAAAGGCTTTAATTTATTTACTTTTTTTTTTTTTTTTTTTTTTAGGTAGAGTTTCAAGCTATTGCCCAGGGAAGAGCGCTGTGGCATTGTGGCATTACAGCTCACCGTGACCTCAAACTCTTGGGCTTAAGTGATTCTCTTGCCTTAACTTCTGGGACTACCAGCGCCTGCCACAACACCCGGCTCTTTTTTTAATTGCAGTTGTCATTGTTGTTTAGCTGGACTGGGCGGGGCTCAAATCTGCCAACTTCGGTGTATGTGGCCAGTGCCATAACCACTATGTTAGGGGCACCGAGCCAGGTCACAATTTTTTTTAAAGGCTTATTTTACTGGTACTTTTTGACACTTCATGAAGTTTTCAGCAAGTGTTCAGTGAAGTTTAAAAGTAAAATAGTAAGATAAAAGAAAAACCAATACAAATACTTCCATCCCAAACCCAATTATATACGTTCTAATATTATAATTCAAAACATTATTAAAAAAGTATCAATATGATCTCCTATTTCTGATCATATGGCAGAAGACAGAATGGAATGTCTTCAAAATGCTGAATTGATCTAGATTTTCATGCACAACTAAAATTTTCAAGAACAAGAGCTGTAGAGTTCAGATAAAAAATACAGTTTACCACTAAAAGACCCTTGGTTGAGAAATTTCTGAAGATGTTCTTCATAAAGAAGGGAAGTGATTCCAGAAGAACCAGAACTGGCAAATATGGTAAACCTAAACAAATATTAATTGTACAGAAGAATAAAATGCTTAATTGGGGAACTGAAAAAAACAGAGTGAAATAATAATACCGAGCAACTATACTATAGCATGTAAGATGGAAGGGAGTGATTGAATGATTCACTGACAGTGGGCACTCACTGTTTTCAGAAATCCCCCTTTTCTAGAAACTTGTCCCTTCTACTGCCACAACCTCCAGAAACCCACTTGACTATTGAGAGTGTCATTAAATTAGTACAGTGTAGTCCCATATCCTTGATCGTAACTGATGGTCCAGAGGTAGGCAGCTGACCCACACAGGAGCAAACACAATCTTTAGAAATTACAAATAGATAAATAAAAGAAGCAAAGAGTAGGGGTCAGTAGGTACTGAGCAGTGCTACAAAGTGCTGCATGTACTTTGTTGATGGCTACCTTTTATCTCTGTGCTATCTAAAATGCTTCTTCCTTTTTTCTGCTTGTCCAAACCATCTTTAAGGAACCCTGCTTAAGTGGTCCCTGTCATCTTCATGTGATCAACTTTCCATCTGTAAATGATAGTGGAAAATTATCATCTGTGGACTCTGAGTGTTCTAGGTGTTTCACATACATTGTCACTGGAATGACAATACTTGCTTTCTCTTCACTTGTCATGGCAGAGTCATCTCTCTTAAAGGATATTGCCTCATGCAATAGTTTCCTAACTGTTCCATAGATTTACACGTGCCCTGTGCAGCTGGACTACAATATCTTCAAATACAGGAAGTATGTCTTCTGCTTTCTTCTTATCTCTGCTCATCTTTTCTCTTCCCGCTACCTCATCTTTTAAAAAATAACCCTTCCTATTTCTCAGCCTCTCCTCGTTACTACTGCAGTTACTACTAATAAAAGCTCATATTTATGATGGCTTGTATCATGCTGACACTCATACTAAGACCTTTATAAACAATTCAGTTAATCCTCACAATTCTGTATGGTAGATATGATCTCCCTATTTCATGAAAGGTTTGGCAGCTTAAACAGCTTGCTCTCTCTTTTTTTAAGAGACAGAGTCTCACTTTATTGCCCTCAGTAGAGTGCCACGGAGTCACAGCTCACAGCAATCTCCAACTTCTGGGCTTTCTTGCCTCAGCCTCCGAGTTGCTGGGCCTATAGGGGCCCACCACAATGTCCAGTTACTTTTTGTTGCAGTTTGGCTGTGGCCGAGTTCAAACCCTCCACCCTCGGTGTATGGGGCCAGTGCCCTACCCACTGAGCCACAGCCCCCGCCCAAGCTTGCTCTTTTTCATTAGTAGGAGTCTAGGTATATTATGACTGGGGATTCCCCAACCCTAACATCCTCCCCTGTGGTTATCTTCATCCTTAACTGCTGTGGCAGTTTGTACTGTGACAACTTGTTTAAGTTCAACTTATGTTTCTCAGAACCCACTTCCCATAGGGTTCTAGATTAGAGTTGGCCAAAAAAACCAAAAATACTTTGTTAAGATTATGATTAGATACAGAAATGCAAAGTTGCCAGCAAATTCCATCATGTCTCTGCTCTGCATACAAGTCTCCTGATTGCTAGTCCTGCTGACCAAACAGCAGCCTCAGGTCTACCACCAAAAGCCTGACTGAGAACCTCAGAGAGGTAGCTACGCAGAAGTGACAGCTCTCCATAGACTTTCCACTGGGTGTTGTGCCCCTTAGCAGCGGAACATACCTGGCTTCCCGAATACACCTACAGACAGTGACTCAATCACTACACCAGTGCTTGATAAAGACTGATTAGTGACATTTTTCTGAGTTTCTTCCACAACTGTGTAAAGTCTTCTCCTTTGGTAAATCCATATGATAGTATTCCGGAATACTATCATAGTAGCTCTGCTTCCTTGATTAAACTGTAAATTAATGCAAGGACTCAAGCCTCTGTCCAACCTACTGACTAAGAAATCTCTCTAACTTTCTGTTTGAGATCTTCTTGCGTAACCAAACCTAGGCCACTCAGTTCTCTCATTGCCTCCAATCAAAGCTTATTTTATCAGTTCTGCACTTCCTGTCTTTGCTTCCAAAGAAGCTGAACTATCCTTCATTCTAAAGAAGCTATAGGGCATTGCCTGTGGCTCAGCGAGTAGGGCGCCGGCCCCATACACTGAGGGTGGCGGGTTTCAACCCCACCGCAACCAAACTGCAACAAAAAATAGCCGGGTCTTGTGGTGGGTACCCATAGTACCAGCTACTCAGGATGCTGAGGCAAGAGAAGCCTAAGCCCAAGAGCTGGAGGTTGCTGTGAGCTGTGACACCATAGCACTCTACTAGGGGCAACAGAGTGAGACTCTGTCTCTAAAAAAAAAAATAAAAAAAAGAAGCTATATCTCCCTACTTGATCTTCCCATTTACAAAAAGCAAGATTTAATGGGGAGAATACTGTACTGAGTATTAGATTAACAAATGTCGATACCAATTTGTTAGCAAAGAATAAGACTAAGAATATGCAGGGATACTTCTGTGCTTTGGTTAAAGATGTGAAGGTGGAGAAAGGTAGAATAAAGATACAGAAAAATTCTTGAGAAGAAAAATCTATTAATGTATAGTTTGTCTCAAATATTTTTTTCTGTTGGAAATAGGGAAGCCTTACTTTTTTTATGTAATCATTTTAGACTAATCCCAGTAGCTCCCTAATTATTTTTAAGTTTCTAACAGGCATAAAAGAATACATTTATATACAGTTTTTGAGTACTTCTTTCTTTTTTTTTCTTTTCCAAAATTGTCTCCTCTTCTTTTTTTTTTGGCTAAAATAGTTCCAAATGTGCATTTCACTAGCCTTGGTTCTTCATTCATAACATGAGAATAATTCAGTTCTGTTATTTTCTAGAGCTCAGTGTTTATTGTCTAGGATTTTGTTACTGAGCTATTCTACAGGTGATTCTGGTTCCTCTTATTCCTTCACTCTTTAATCAGGTCTTTACTGAGAGCTTACTATTAAACACAGGTCAGGGCAAAGCATCTGGTTGCAAAATACTGTAAGAGATCTTATTCAGATTAATTAACCATATTAATCAGAGCTATTTATCTTCCTTCTAAATGCTGACCTATCACAACTCTCCCCCAGACTGCTGTCATGTTAACAGTCTATTGGGCAATAAAATTTAAGTCACTTCTGGCTTTTAACTTTCTCTGTTAAGTTGTGGGTCTCATAGAATCACAGGCTACATAGTTCCTTAAAAGATCACCTAGAGCAATGTCACTTTTACAAATTCAGAAATCTTGAAGTTGTTCTATCACAATCTATTTCTAATTAATAACAAATTTAAGACAACTTGGGGTTTAACCATCAGCGTTGCCCTATGGTATAGAATGTAGTTTGTGATACTCCCTTCAGGAAAACTCTTGGCAAAATATCCCTCAGGTGTGTCCCCTGAGGAAACCTTTCATCTCTAAGACAGTATCCAACAGTTCATGAACAAACAGTTCAGTTTGTGATGTTAATTGACATGTATCACATGGTCTAAGAACACATAACTAATATACTTTTTCTCAAGTCATAGGGCAAAATTATATATGCAAGCTGAGTGCAGTGGCTCGTGCCTGTAATCCCAGCTACACAGGAGGCTGAGGGGGGAAGGATCATTTTTTGCCCAGGAGTTTAAGGCTACATACAGTAAGCTATGGTTGTGTACCACTGCACTCCTCTGTGAGTAACAGAGCAAATCCTGTCTCTTAAAAAGAAAAAGAAGAAAAAAATTATATATGCAGAGACACAGAAGCTTGGGAGTAATCAGAATGCAACTGTGTACTAATTACAGGCTTGTTGGGTTAATGTCACATCATAAAACTATAGATTTTTTAATCAATAACTAAGGCTGAGCTACTTTCTACTTCTCTTGTTTCCTTAACAGTATCTGAGCACCTTAGAAGTTTTGTAAATACTCTCTGATATATATCATATAACATATACAATATTACTAACTTTATTTTTATTTATTTATTCATTTTTTGAGACAGAGTCTCACTCTGTCACCCTCAGTAGAGTGCTGTGGCATCACAGCAACCTCAAACTCAATTCTCTTTCCTCAGCCTCCCGAGTATCTGGGACTATAGGCTCCTGCCACAGTGCCCGGCTATTTTTTGTTGCAGTTTGGCCAGGGCCCGGGTTCAAACCTGCCCATATATGAGGTTGGCGCCCTACCCACTGAGCCACAGGCACCACCCCATGCAGTGTCTCACACCTGTAATCCTAGCACTCAGGGAGGTGGAGGCGGTAGATTGCCTGAAGTCACGGATTTGAGACCAGCCAGAGCTAGAGCAAGACCCCATCTCTATAACTAGCCGAGCATTGTGACATGTACCTGTAGTCCCAGATACTTGGGAGGCTGAGGCAAGAGAGTTGCTTGAGCTCTCTTTTCTCTTCGCCCTCTCTCCCCCGTGTGTCTCATGTGTATGTGTCTCTCTCCCCCCGCTTTCCTCTCTTCCCCTGTTTCTCTCTCTCTCTCTCCCGTCCTCCTCAATGCTGCTCTGCAGCATCCCCCGCCAATAAAGATCTTTCGTACAAAAAACAAACAAAAAAAAAGAGAGTTGCTTGAGCCCATAAGTTTGAGGTTGCTGTGAACTCTGAGCTATGACTGCAGAGTACTCTATGAAGGGCAACAAAGTAAGACTGTCTCAAAAAAAAAGGACTTAACATTTTACTTAAAAATATCTAAACTGATGAGAAAAAACATTAAAGCCATAATATAAACCATATTATATGATATTAATCATTAGGATGTTAGCCTCATTTCCTTATCACATTAAAAAAAAATATTTTGGTTATATAATCATTTTGAACTTCTCCATGTATCTATGAAATACTTTTAAAATGGAAAAAATTCAAACTTAGAATTATCAGCCTTATCAAATAATGATAATGAAGCATCTTTAAGTCATAAATTTAAAATAAAAAGCTACTTGGGAGCATTAAACTACAGTTGTCCCTCAGTATCTGCAGGGAATTGGTAACAAGACCCACACAGATACCAGAATCCACATATCTTCAAGTCCCTTTTGTAAAATGGTATAGTATTTACATATAACCTGTACAGATTGTCCAAAATATAGTAGAACCTCCAGGATTGACCATCTCCTTACATTGACTACCTCCTTAAGTTGACCATCTGTGTAAGTAGACCTTCTTATAGTCTGGACATATACTACATTTATGTGTGTATTAGTAGACCTACTTCTTGTATTGACTACCTCCGTATGTTGGCCAGTTTGTTACAATCCCTTGGGTGGACAACTTACAGAGTTTCTACGGTATTTTAAATCATTTCTAGATTCCTGTGCACACATTCCCATGCAGTGTATTCTAATACAATGTAAATGCTATGTAAATAATTGTTATATTGTCTTTTTTATTTGTACCATTTTTTATTGCTATATTGTGTTTTTGTTTTTTAGCAATGAGATTTTGCTATATTGGGCTGGCCTTGAAATCCTGGGTTCTAGCAATCCATCCTTCCTTCTCATCATCCTGAATAGCTGGGAATACAGACAGGTACAGCCATTCCTGGCTTAATGTATTATTATTTATTTATTTATTTATTTTTGAGACTAGAGTCTCACTTTGTTGCCCTTGGTAGAGTGCTATGGCGTCACAGCTCACAGCAACCTCAAACTCTTGGGCTTAAGTCAGTGGTTCTCAACCTTCCTAATACTATGACCCTTTAATACAGTTCCTCATGTTGTAGTGACCCCCAACCATAAAATTCTTTTCGTTGCTACTTCATAACTGTAATTTTGCTACTGTTGTGAATCGTAATGTAAATATCTAATATGCAAGATAGTCTTAGGCAACCCCTGTGAGAGGGTTGTTCAACCCCCAAAAGGGTTGCAACCCACAGGTTAAGAACCGCTGGCTTAAGTGATTCTCTTGCCTCAGCCTCCCAAGTAGCTGGAACTACAGGTGCCCGCCACATTGCCCGGCTATTTTTTGGTTATAGTTGTCATTGGGCAACTATAACCCCAGGCTGGATTTGAACCTGCCAGCTCTGGTGTCTGAGCTACAGGTGCTGAGCCATTGTAATTTTTTTTAATCTTTTTTTTCCCCCAGGTATTTTCAGTCTATGGTGTATTGAAGTCATAGATGCTGTGACAGAACTGACTGTATTATTAAATAATGGGACAGAAATAATTAAAAACTGAATACAGGCCTGTGGTCCCAGCTACTTGGGAGGCCAAGGCAAGAGAATCACCTGAGCCCAAGAGTTTGAGGTTGCTGTGAGCTGTCATGCCATCCACACTCTACCGAGGGCGGCATGGTGAGACTCTTTCTCAAAATAAACAAACAAACAAAAACTGAATGCAGCTTAGACTGCAGATCCATATCCAAAGACTAATAAGAAATAGTAAGTATTAACTCACATTTGTTCCACTGGCTTCTATATAATAATTTTCAAAATTAATTTTCGAAACCTTTTTCATAGAAAACCCATGTGTCTGTGGTAGGAGACTCTCACAGATACTTAATTTTATCCTTCTGGGCATATGGACAGATTGAATTTCCCCATCCTGTTTATCTCAGGTACAGGCATGAGACTTCCTTTAGCTGAACTTGTGGCTGGAAGTGGTGAATGCTTCTTCCAGTTAGAAGCTTTAAAAGCCAGAGTGTACTTTGATATACTCTTTGTCATAGCAACCAGTAATGTTCCAGATGGTGGCTGCTCCCAAGTGAGTTCTCAAAGTGGGATACAAAGTAAGGATGACAATGTTGACCAGATACCCCCATGAGGAAAAAATAAACCTTTGTAGATTTAAGCCCCTGAGATTTGTGGGGATTATTATTCACAGCCTACTCAGAGTAATTTAGAATCTAAAACTTAATAAAAACCACACTGAACATTGCTAATGTTCACTCTGTTCATTTCAAAAAATTGATACAAATTCTCTAACAATATATATTAAATTCTTCCTTATTCTCTTAGAGATCAGAAAAATGAATATTTTCCTATACCATTTAAAATTAACTAGTTTATTATCCTACTGAAGAGTATATACAATACATATGTAGAAATCTTTTAGTTTTACTCAAATACTGATCATAACTCTTTAACTTAGCAATTATAAAAGGTGAAGGGTGAAAGTAGTATTTAAATTTGAGGTTTTTTGTTTTTTTTTTTGAGATAGAGCCTCAAGGTGTCACCCTGGATAGAGTGCTGTGACATCACAGCTCACAACAACCTCCAATTCCTGGGCTCAAGCGAGTCTCCTGCCTCCACCTCCCAAGTAGCTGGGACTACAGGCGCCTGCCACAACGCCTGGCCATTTTTTGGTTGCAACCGTCATTGCTGTTTGGCGGCCTGGGCTGGATTCGAACCCACCAGCTCAGGTGTATGTGGCTGGCGCCTTAGCCTATTGAGCCACAGGCACCAAGCCTCCTGTTTGATCTTTGAACCTGCACTCACATTAATTCTCAAAAGATATGTACAAGCATAGTAATGACAAAGAGCTTTCAGTACCAAGAATTGGAGTCCTGGGTAAGGGCGAGAGAGAAAATAACAAAATGTTAAAGA
>CAUYON010063914.1:0-19255 GCA_963573935.1 Arctocebus calabarensis
GGATTCATGCTTCTCCATTCTTGAGATGCTTTACTAAGAACAATGTGTTCCACTTCCATCCAGGTTAATACAAAGGCTGTAAAGTCCCCATTTTTTTTAATGACTGAATAGTATTCCACAGAGTACATATACCATAGCTTGTTAATCCATTCCTGGATTGGTGATGAGATAATATTTTACTTGAATATCTTATAGTCTTGAATATCTATTTCAGGAAAATTTCTAGAGAAAACGAAATTGAGTGTAATTTAATACATCAGTGACAGTAGCAGTTCTGTTTTGCTGCTGCTGCCCTTGCTCCAATCCTAGTACTAGAGCAATAGGGGCAGGGGGCAATTATCTTGTGTGCTGATGAGCACTTGACATTGATCATCTCTCATATCTAATTCTTAAAACATGGTTATTATATCTACATTTTACAAACCAGGAAAACAAAGTTTCATATAGGTAAATTACTTTCCCAAGGTCATGCAGTTAGCAGGTAACTCAAACTCTTGAGTTCACATTTTCAACCATTACAGCCTATATCAGTTTATTGCACAGCCCTAAAAGAGACTATGACAAATGTACCTATTCTTTGACAACATTTGGTGCATTATTTGGATTAGTTCAGTGAAAAAATTTAAAATGTTATGCATAGGTTCTGCATTCCTGGTAATTAAGCTAGCTTCTTTGCTCAAACAAAAAATTTTAGACAATTGTTTTGAGAAGAAAAAAAAATCTTTACTTTTTGTAGGTAATCAGTTCGGGGGAGGAGAATGCCTGTAAACCTCTAGGAAAAACTATTAGTAGTACCAACGAGGTTCCTATTAAACTCTTTATTAACTACCAGGTACGGGACAGTTATACAGAGATAGACCACCTCCTGACTGTGATAAATGTGACTGTGATATCACATGAAATGGAAAATGGTATAATAAATTATTTAAAATAATGCCAGAGTTGGAGTTAATATAGTTTTCTGTAATATTACAGATCAGACTGTCACCTGTATTCATATCTTCTCTGTGTGGAATCTTTGTTTTCTATATTAATTTTAAATAATTGAGTCAATATTATGATTTGAATTTATTTTAAAATAACCAAAAACCATCTTAATTCATATTTTAGTAAGATAATATACAGTATATTTTAATATATTATAATTTGATTATATAATAATATTATATAGCTGAGATATTCCATCTTTTGGGCTGCAGTAATGAATATCTCAAGCTTCATAAGAACAAAACAACTGTTTCATTTCAGATAGTCTATTCAGGTCATCACCACTGTTTAGTGCAGAGAGCTGAAAGAAAGGTAAAAGACAGATAGTCCATGGTCTTTAAATTATTTCATTTTTTTTTCAAGATTGGATTCCCCTATAGTTTTATTTAAAAGAGTCATCTGAGTTTAAGTGTGTTTAAGATTAATATTTTTTTTTTACTGTTGGGGATTTATTGAGGGTACAAGATGTGTCATACACTGTGTCTCTAAATTACTTGTAGTGCATATTTGAAGGGTCAGGAGAAAACTTCTAAATACAGATCAAAAATGTTTTCACATAGTAAATGAGAAAATCTCACGAATGTTATATCAATCAGGTTGATGGAAATATCTCAGATTGTATGTGAAGCCCGCACACTGTACCCTATGATTGAACTAATGTACACAACTATGATTCAATAAAAAAATATATAGAAAAAAGTAAAAATAAATAAAATAAATTATTTCAATCACATAAAGTTCCTCTTTCCCACAGATAGACTAATATTTAACCATGCCAACAAGATATGGAAAACAAAAGCAACACACATCTATACTCCCTTCTTGTCTAGGTTTTCAAAATACATAATACATTAATGATTAAAGTTCTTTAAAATCTGCCTTTAAAATAACTCCCATAATGCTTCCTAATGAAATATTCAATCCTACATGGTGAAACATATGAATATTTTTAGAAGACTATGGAAAAAGAATGGAAAACAATCTTCTAACAAAGGACAGTTTAAGGGCACTCTTTCTCTAAACTTCTTGCCCACTTATTCTGCCATCCTTAATACAGCAGGGAAAAATACCTCTAGAAATGTTAAACAGCAAAGTATAAACAACTCCTCTATTTTGGAAACGCCACAGAGATACAAACCAACAAACGACTCTGTAAATATCCAGGGAAAAATCATCATTAGCAATGTCAGTCTTTGTGAATATAAAGTAGTCCTGGTGTTATGCATAGGAATCTTCAACTGAGAAACATGCATGGCATTTAAACCATCTAGATAATGTAACCGGGAGAAGAAAACCTCACCCAGACAGGAAAATAAACAAGGGCAATAAGTAAACAAATGTTTCAGGATGTGAGTAAATGCACTCTGATCTCCCTGGTGAATACAATTACAGGGCAGTGCTCCAATTACTTAGGGCGCAGAGAAGTTAGAGTTCTATGTAAGTGTATGTAACCAAACACACCTCTATTCTAGCTAAAATGTATAAATGATAGAAGCCATTTAATACTTTTAAACTAATAGTAAAATAAAGCTTTTTAGTAGCTTATACACACCAAGATTTACTCTTTGGCTTTCTGCTCTTTTCTCTTAATAAGCTGGTCTTCAGAAATTCCATCCATTATCATTGGATTCCATCACCTTTTTATGAAGATCGATCACAATTCTGTATTCCCAGCTCAGTCCTGATTTTCTTTTTTTTTTTTTTTTTATAATTTTATTGAATCATAATTCTGTACATTGGTGCAATCATAGGGCACGATTCATATACATTCAGAAATGTTTTGATCATACTGTTACAGTTAGCCTTCATGGCATTTTCTTGATCACGATATAAAGACATTGATACTCTACATTTAATAAGTTTCCCCAGTACCCTGCTAAGATGCACCGTAGGTGTGATCCCACCAATTGCCCTCCCTCCACCCATCCTCCCCCCACCCCTCCCCTCCCTTTCCCCTTTCCCTGTATTCCTATGCTATAATTGGGTTTTAGCCTTCATATGAAAGCTATAAAAATGATAGAAAGGGAATTTAGATTCTAAATGGCAGAAATGATGAAGGGAATTGGAGGAAAAATGGAAAAACAACAAAGGGAAATTAAGAATTGAACCAAGAAAAAGTATCCAATGTACTCTTGGTTCAATTCTTAATTTCCCTTTGTTGTTTTTCCAATTTTCCTCCAATTCCCTTCATCATTTCTGCCATTTAGAATCTAAATTCCCTTTCTATCATTTTTGTGATTTCTTTTTTTTTTTTTTTTTGGCAGTTTTTGGCCAGGTCTGGGTTGAATCCACCACCTCCTGCATATGGGACTGGCGCCCTAACCCTTTGAGGCACAGACGCCGCCCTTTTATGATTTCTTTATAGATGGGATCTTCCGTGATAGTTGCATTGTGATCCTTTGGCGGAGTTGATTTGTTCTGATTTTTCATGTTCCCAGTGCTTTTTATTTGTTCCTCCTCATATGTGATTTCTTATTCTTTATTTCCTTCCCCTACTTACTTCTCTCACTTCTGCCTTACCTTTCAACTTCTTTCCCTCTGTGCTTTGAGGTTGAAATGGCCTTGGGTATTTGGCAACTGCCTCATGTCTCTTTGCGTTCTAGATTTATTATCTTTGCTATAAAAGGTGATGAGATATAGCTTAGAAGCAGCAAGAACCAAGAAGGTCAGATTTCTATAGTCTTGAAATTCAGATCCCTACACAAGAGACATTTGCACCAGGATGTTTATAGGAGCCCAATTCATAATTTCCAAATCATGGAAACAGCCCAAGTGCCCATCAACCCATGAATGGATTAACAAATTATGGTATATGTTTAATATGGAATACTATGCAAGCATAAAAAGATGGACACTTTACATCTTTTAGTTATACCTGGATAGAGCTTGAATATATTCCTTTTAGTACAGTCTCTCAAATATTGGTAAAATAGGGGGCAGGAAAAGATGGTGGCTGTGTAACAGCTTCTTTGCAACCAGGCGCAGTGAGTTGGGGAGAGAAGTCTCCAGGCACCTCTGGATTGTGGGCTCTGCCGGAAACATCCTTTTGGGAATTCAGGGAGGCAGGGGGAGACTTCTGGACCTCAGGAGGAAGTCAACAGCTGTGGAGAAGTGGGAAGTGGTTGTATTTGTTCTGAGGCTGTGGCATCTGCCACAGAAATAGCTACAGTGACAGCAAGGTTGCAGATAGGGGAGGCCTTGCCTGTAGGTTGTTTCTTTTTTCTTTTTTCTTTTTTTTTTTTTTGGACTTGGGCACTTGGTTGAATTACCTTGGGAAACCATGAACGAGGGTCTAGGGAGCTTTGAGCAGTGAACCAATTTCAAAAATGAGCACACTGGGCCTAGAAGAGATTTCTTTCTTCAGCTGTGGGTCCTGCACAGCCATTGTGGGAGACCTGCCCTGCAGGATCCATCCTCAGGGTCCTAAATTGAGGTCTGTGCTGGGAGACCTTGTATGAGTGATCTAGTGACTTTGAACAGTTCACAGAAGTTGGGAATGAGACTCTGAGTAAGAGTGGAGCTTTCATTGTTCATTGGTAGGAGACCTGTCTTGCAGCCTCGTCCCTAAGAAGCTTATATTGAGGTCAGTTTTGGTGTGCCTGATAAGTGCACAGCCTCTTCAGGAGAGATCCCAGTGACACATGCTTTCCTGGGAAAGCTTCTGTTTGGCCAAAAGTGGGCTGAGGAGATATTGAGGCTCTCAATCCTGTGGGGTTTGAAGGCAAAGAAATCAGCAGAAGACTCCTGTCACCATCTTATACAGCTGTACCAGCACTGTGATTAGCATCTCCTACCCAAGAAGATCACCTGTTTCCCAGGCAATATTCACCAAGAAACACACACACACACACATATATATTGCTTTTATTTTTGTTTTTATTTCAACTTTTCCCTGCCAAGATATTCTTTTTTTCCCTTCATTTTTCTAAGTGTGAGCACCATTTTTTATTGTTGCCTTCTTTAATAATAAGAATTTCATTTTTGCCAGTGTTTCTGCCCCTGTTAGTTCCCCCACCCCAAAAATTATATCCTGTAAGTTTTTTTGTTTGTTTGGTTTGGTGTAATTTATAATATTTTTGTTTTTCTTATTTGGTTGAGGTGAAGTACTGTGTCTGCTCAGGCTGATAAAGAGCTGCAGAACTAAAGGGAACCACCTAAGCCAGCACCTCCAGAGGTTGGGGGGTTTCTAAGGTGTAGGTCCAAATACACTACTGTACACCTTTATTACTCCTATCTTCCTCTTTCTATGCCTCTCTTCTTCCTATCACTCTTCTCCTTTACTCACACCCTTTCCTTTCTCTTTTTTCTTTTCCTTCTTTTAATCTTTCCCCCCTTATTGCTCTTTAATTTTCTCACCCTTTTAGTCCTCTACCAAAAAGACTCATCAACACCTTAGGTTTGAGGCACAGTAACTTAAAGATCAAAAGGAAGTGAAAGAAAACTTAGGGCAAGGAAATAGGCAAGAGAAAACACTCATAAGGAAAAATCAGCAGAAAAATCCTGACAACATGAAAAAACAGCGAAGAGCAACACCCTCCAAGGGACTATGAGGTAGCCACTGTAGAGGATTCCACCTATAAAAGAAAGAAGAAATGACAGAAGGGAAATTTAAAATACATATAATGTAAACAATGAAGGAAAGTGCTGATAAAGTGGGAAATAACCAAAAGGAAATCAAAACCAGAATCATATAAGAGATGAACAATGTGAAGAATATAGAAGGGATACAGCAGAGCTTAAGGAATTGAAGCAGTCAATTAGGGAACTTAAAGACGAAGGAGAAAGTATCAATAACAGACTA
The DNA here is from genome assembly GCA_963573935.1 of Arctocebus calabarensis. Classification (NCBI taxonomy): domain Eukaryota; kingdom Metazoa; phylum Chordata; class Mammalia; order Primates; family Lorisidae; genus Arctocebus; species Arctocebus calabarensis. Next base: position 5,789 of record CAUYON010063914.1, read on the forward strand.
TACCATGAAGAAGAAAGGATCTGACAGGTAGATTACAAAGCTCTTTAGATAACTCAGGTAGTTAAAGAGGCAGAAGAAAAGAGAGAGAAAGCATAATCCCCACTGACAGAATTATGGGACATCATGAAGTGCTGAAACATACAAGTTATAAGTATCCTAGAAGGTAAAGAAGAACATCCCAGAGGAATGGAAGCCGTAGTAGAGTGTTAACTGACAGAATTATGGGACTACATGAAACATTCAAATATATGAGTTATAGGTAGCCCAGAAGAAGAAGAATGCCCCAGAGGAAAGGAAGCCATACTGGAGAATATTATAAATGAAAATTTCCCAAATGTCACCAAAGATTCTGACACACTTCTTTCAGGGAAAATATTGGATCCTGGGTTGTATCAACTCAAATAGGACTTTTCCAAGACACATTGTGATGAACTTGTTCAAAGTCAAGACAACAGAAAAAATTCTGTAAGCTGCAAGGAGTGAGTGCCCATTGACCTACTTGGACAAATCCACCAGGGTGACTACAAACTTCTCAAATGAAACTTTTCAAGGCAGAACACAATGGTCATTTACCTTTAATATACATAACAAAGACAAGTTCCTTCCCAGAATTCTATATCCTGCTAAGGTAAGCTTTAAATTTGATGGAGAAATCAAATCTTTTACTGATATGAAAACATTGAGGAAGTTTGCCACAACAAGACCAGCTCTACTAGAAATACTTGAACCTGTTCTACACACTGACTATCACAATGGACCACCGGCAAAGTAAGTTCCCAGAAATTAAAGGAAAAAAAACTTATCTTTCACAATGATGCAAAAGATAAAACTTAGCAATGCACTTCCACAAAATAAAGATAAAAATAAATCCATCATACTTATCAACTATCTCAACAAATGTTAATGGCTTGAACTCCTCACTAAGAGCTTTAGATTGGCTGACTGGATGAAAAAAACTCAAGTCATCCATTTGCTGTCTGCAGGAAAAATAACTAGCCTCAAAGGACAAATTAAAACTCAGAGTTAAAGTATGGAAGACAATTTTTCAAGGAAACAGAATTCCAAAAAAAAGAGGAGTGGCAATTCAGATACAAGTGGATTTAAAGCAATTAAAGTAAAAAGAAAAAAAAAAAAAAAGACAAAGATGGACACTTCATATTCGTCAAGGAAAAAATACAACAAGAAGACATTTCAATTCTAAATATTTATACACTCAACTTAAATGTTCTCAGGTTCCTAAAACAGACCTTAATTAGTCTGAAGAATATGATATCCACAACACCATAATAACAGGGGACTTTAACAGTCCCTTTTTAGACCTGGACAGATACCTTTCTAGACCTGGACAAATCCTCTAAACAGAAAATAAACAAAAATACAAGGGATCTAAATGTAACCTTAGAACAAGTATGCTTAATAGATATACATTGAACACTCCATCCCAAAGCTAAATAATATACTTTCTTCTCATCAGCTCATGGAACATTCTCCAAAATTGTAAATATCCTAAGACAGAAAAAAATCCTCTACAGAATCAAAAGAATTGAAATGTTTCCTTGTATCTTCTCAGACCACGAGGCATTAAAGGTGGAACTCACCCTAACAAAAACATTAAACCTCACACAAAGGCAAAGAAATTAAACAACCTTATGCTGAATGACAGTTGGGTGCAGAAAGAGATAAAAGAGGAAATCATTAAGTTCCTTGAGCACAACAACAAGGAAGACACAAGCTACTAAAACCTGTGAGATACAGCAAAAGAAGTCCTGAGAGGAAAATTTATCACTTTTGATGCCTACATTCAAAAAACAGAAAGAGAGCACATTAACAAACTCAAAAACTATTATGGAATTAGAAAAAGAGGAACAATCTAAGCCTAAACACAGCAGAAGGAAAGAAATATCCAAAATGAAATCAGAGATTCCGAGATTAATGAAATTGAAAACAAAATAATCATTTAGGAAATTCATGAAACAGAGTTGGGTTTTTGAAAAAATAAATAAGATACATAAGCCTTCGGCCAGACTATCCAGAAATAGAAAAGTAAAATCTCTAGTAACCTCAAACAGAAAAGATAAAAAGGAATTAAAATAAGATGACACAGAGGTTATCTCAGAAAACTACTAGAAATTCCATGCCCAGAAATTTTGCTGTGAAGGAAATGGATCAGGAATTTCACCATCTCCATAGACTTAGACAGGAAAAAATAGATCCCCTGAACAGACTAATTTCAAGCCCTGAGATCAAAGAAATAATAAAAAAATCTCCCCACAACAACAACAAAAAAAAATGTCCTGGTCCAGTTGTCTTCACACCAGAATTCTCTCAAACCTTCAAAGAACAGCTTATTCCCATACTGCAGAAATTATTTCAAGAAAATGAGGAGGAAAGACTAATCCCCAACACATTCTACTCAACAAACATCACGCTGATGCCAATACCAGGATAAGACCCAACTAAAAAGGAGAACATCAGACCAATTTCAATAATGAATATATGATCCTTTCAATAGATGCAGACAAAGAATTCAAAAAAATCCAGCATCATTTTCTAATTACAACACTGAAGAGTATAGGCATAGTTGGTGCATTTCTTAAACTTATTGAAGCTGTCTATGACAAACCCACAGCTACTATTTTACTGAATGGAGTAAAACTGAAAAAATTTCCACTTAGAACTGAAACCAGACAAGGTTGTCCTCTATCACCACTACTATGCAACATAGTGCTGGAATTTGTAGTCAATACAATCAGTCAAGAGAAGGAAATAAATGGCATACAAATGGGAGCAGGGGAGGTCCAACTCTCCCTCTTTCCTGATGATATGACCTTATACTTAGAGAACCCAAAGGCTCCACCATAAGACTCCTAGAAGTGTTCAAAAAATAGAGTAATGTTTCAGGATATAAGATCAATGTCCAGAAGTCAGTAACCTTTGTATATGCCAATAACAGCCAAGATGGGAAGTTAATTAAGGACACAATCTCCTTCCCAATGGCTTCAAATAAAATGAAAGACCTAGGAATCTACCCAACGAAAGAGGGGTATATAAAGGAAATTATGAATCCCAAAGAAAAAATAGCAGAATATGTTAACAAATGGAAGAACATGCCATGCTCATGGCTAGGAAGAATTAACATTCTTAAAATGTCTATACTTCCCAAAGCAATCTACAGATTCAATGCCATCCCTATTAAAATACCAACATCGTACTTTCAAGACTTGGAAAAAATGATTCTTCGTTTTGTATGGAACGAGAAAAAAATACATCTAAGGTAGTTCTTAGTAATAAGAACAAAGCTGGGAGCATCAGCCTAGGAGACTTCAGGCTGTACTACAAGACTATAATGGCCAAAACATGGTAGTGGCACAAAAATAGAGACATAAACATATGGAATCGAGTAGAAAACAATGAAATGAAACTAACATCTTACAGCCACATTTGATAAACCAAACAAGAACATACACTGGGGGAAAGAGTCCCTATTCAATAAATAGTGCTGGGAGAACTGGATAATCACATGTAAAAGACTGAAACTGGATCCGTAAATTTCTCCACTAACAAAAATTGATTAGAGATGGATAAAAGATCTAAATTTAATGCATTAAATGATACAAATCCTCAAAAAAACATGGGAAAAATACCTGAAGTTATGTGTCTGGGGAAAGACTTTATGAATAAGACTCTCATGGCAATTGCAACAACAACAAAAATAAACAAATGGGACTTAATTAAACTGAAAAGCTTCTGTATAGCTAAGGAGACAACAACCAAAGCAAATAGAAAACCTACTCAATGAGAAAGGATATTTGCATATTTTGAATCAGACCAAAGCCTGGTAACTAGGATCTACGAAGAACTCAAATTAATCAACATGAAAAAAAGCCAACATTCCCATATTCAGTGGTTCTCAACCTTCCTAATGCCGCGACCCTTTAATACAGTTCCTCATGTTGTGGTGACCCCCAACCATAAAATTATTTTCATTGCTACTTCATAACTGTAATTTTGCCACTTTTATGAAACATAATGTAAATATCTGCTATGCAAGGTGTGTTTTACGATGGTTTTAGGGGTCGCTACCCACAGGTTGAGAACAGCTACAATATCAATTGGCAAGAGAGAAGAACAGAAGCTTTTCTAAAGAAGACAGATGAATGTCTAACAAACATATGAAAAAATGCTCAGTGTCCCTAATTATCAGAGAAATTGCAAATCAAAGCCATTCTGAGATATCATCTAACCCCAGTGAGAATGTCCCACATCACAAAATCTCAACTCTGCAGATGCTAGTGTGGATATGGAGAGAAGATAACATGTTTACATTGCTAGTGGGACTGCAAACCAATACAACCTTTTTGGAATAAAGTATGGAGAACTCTCAAAGAACTCAAACTAGACCTCCCATTTGATTCTGCAATCCCATGCTCTTACTGCAATCCCAACTTCTTACTGGGCATTTACCCAGAAAAAAATAAAAGATCCTTTTACCATAAGGACACTAGCACTAAACTGTTTATTGCAGCTCAATTATAGTTGACAAATGTGGAAACAGCCTAAATGCCCACCATCCCAGGAATGGTGGAAACAGCCTAAATGCCCACCATTCCAGGAATGAATTAACAAGCTGTGGTATGATGTATACCATGGAATACTATTCAGCCATTAAAAAGATGGATACTTTACATCTTTTGTATTAACATGGATGGAAGTGGAACACATTATTCTTTGTAAACATCACAAAAATGGAGAAGCAAGAATCCTATGTATTCAATCCTGATATGAGAACAATTACTGACCCAGTACATGATGGAGGGTGGGAGAAGGAGAAAGCAAAGAAAGGGAAGGAAGGAGGGGGGAATGGGTGTCACAGAGTGTGTCACACCTTTTGGGGGCAAGACACAATTGTAGGAAGGACTTTACCTAACAAATGCAATCAATGTAACCTCACTCTTTGTACACTCAATGAATCCCCAACAATTAAAAATAAAAAGAATGGGAGAAAAGTATCCAATATACTCAATACTATCAGAAAACCAATATATAATCACTTAGACGTTCATACAAATGACAAAACACAAATGTAGTCCAGAAAGAAAGAGAAGACAGTACAGAGAGGGGAGGGGAGGGTGAAGGCTAAGTGGAAGGGGGGAATTTGGTAGGATCTCACCTTATGTGCATAATGCAAGTGTACATTTGAAAACATTAAGAGTATGTTATAAATGACCACAAAAAAACAAGCAAGTGAGTTGATGGTTATGTTAATCCGTTTGATTTAAGAATTCCACATTGCTTCTTTCTCTCTCCTCTCTACTCTGTCCCCCACTCTTGTTCTCTCTACTCTCTCTCTCTCCTCTCTCCCCCTCTTTTCCTCTCTCTCTCTCTCTCTCTCTCTCTCTCTCTCTCTCTCTCTCTCTCTCTCTTCTCTCCTCCTTAGTGCTGTTCTGCAGCACCCCCTACCAATAAAGACCTTTCTTACAAAAAAAAAAAAGAATTCCACATTGTACATCAAAACATCATATTCTACCTCATAAATATATACAGCTATGATTTAATACAAATTAAATTTTAAAAAGAAATGAAGAAATAATCATATTTAAAATAATGTTCTGAGATATGTTAGTAGCCAGTAGAAGAAACAGCTTAATAAGCTAGAGAGTAGGCAAAGCATGGACTTACTGATTTTAACCATGTGAATGTATTATTTGTTTTTAAAATATGTAGAGAAAAGAATCTGAAACAATTCAATAATGGCCATGTATAATGGAGATTCTCTGAGGTCAGGATAATATGCTGTTAAGTGTCATAGTGGCAGGTGAATCTTGAGTTGAAATGATGTGTAGCTTAGAAATATGAAAGTTAAAAAATAAAATAAAAGATATATAATAAGAAAGAAGAAAAAAATGAAAGAAAATCAGATCCCTACAAAAATCATGCTGATCAGGGTTTAGGCATACCCAATTCTCCAGAGAGAATTCTATTTTACCACATCCCTGAGTGCATTAGTCCCAATAATTCCAAGTCTTTTTGCTCAAGAATATTTTTTCAAATATACAGAAAGTGATAGAAGCTGGATTTTATCTTAGTTTGTCTGAGAACACTTCTTCCCCTTGTTCCTCCACCTCTTGAATTCCTGCTCAATTGCTTCTTGGCCTTTTGCCTAAGATCAAGTGTAGAATTCCTGCTCAGATGAGTTTATCTGGACAAATCATAACTGAATCTTGAGAATATGCCTTAAAACATCTGCACAACCCCTTCACCTGCTACTACCACACCATTTCTGAAGTACCAAGGTCTACCGTCCAGATGAATTATTTACAAATTGTGTGACCTTGCAAAAGTTGCTCAGCACCACAGTTTCCTCAGCTGTAAAATAGAACTTTCTATTTATTTGGATGTTGTGATAATTCAGTTAGATAAGTTATGAATAAGTGCAACACACGAACTCTTACTAAGTCCTAGAATTACATTAAGTTCTCTAATAAACTCAAAACTTTCTGGGTGAAATTGTTTTTCTGGCTCTCTGAGAAATTTCAATTCTGTTTCCAGTTCTTTTCTGCTCCCCCCTACAAATTTAGCTTAAATCACTATTTACTAAGAACCACCAGACGACCCTTTAAATATTCCAAGAGGTGTGATTCCACCAATTACCCTTCCTCCACCCATGCCACACCTACGGTGCATCTTAGAAGGGTACAGGTGAAACTTACTAAATGTAGAATATAAATGTCTTAACACAATAACTAAGAAAATTTCATGAAGGTTATGTTAACCAGTTTGATGAAACTATTTCAGATTGTACATGAAACCAGCACATTGTACCCCAAGATTGCATTAATGTACACAGCTATAATTTAATAAAAAAAAATAAATATTCCAAGAGACTGTAAAGCAATGTCACTGCTTTTGTATTGGGTAATGTTACTTAATTCAAAATAAAAATTTCTCAATTCATCCAAATACACCACATAGACGAGTATGTGTGTATAATATATTTATATACGTTTTTTGACTCTCCATTTCTAGAACCCTGAATTCCTGGTTTCTGTGGTTCTTGCGTCTATTTTTAATTTTCCCCATATCTTTCCAAACTATATGAGCTAAGTATATTTTCAGTTTTTGCATAAGCTAGTTTGCATTTCTTTCTTGTCACTTGCAACCAAATGAGGCTGAATAAGTCACTTCTGTAAACATATACAAATAAAGCCAACCTTCCAATCACATTTTTAATGTTGGAAAAATGATATTAATCCAACTTTCCCCCCAAATGATCTGAAGATACAATTTCTTTCTGCATATCTTCATTTGCAATAAAAATATGTATTTTAGAATCCTATGAAGTTCATATTTCTCAGTGCAAGCCCAGGCTTTCATTCCAGGGATGTGCATACACTGTTACACCTATTAAGAAAAAAAGACTTTCCAGAGCTTTGAATAAGGAGGTAAACTCTACCACTGTACTTTCCATATAAATTGTAGCTATAAATGGTTCAGTTCCATTAAGACTATACACTTTTGTTAGAATTCTTGGTTCATGCTTGGTTATCACATACAACTCCACTACACTACTGAGGAGTCTATCCAACATCTAATGCCTCATATTGTGATTCAGACTTTGTTCAAATTGTACCAGTTCAGTGCAGTTACTTCACCAAAGAGGCAGGTTAAATAAATGCTTATGGAATTGTTGACTTGACTGTAATCATGTAGAATGAGTAAATATCTAATTAACCGAGGTCCTTATTTTTCAACCCATTGTCTTAGTATTATAAAAAATTGATTTATTGTATGAATTTCCCTTTTGTTATACTGTTGTGGTTCCTGCTGGCATTATTTTCTTTCATTTTTTTTTATTGAATCATAGCTGTGTACATTAGTTCAAACATGGGGTACAGTGTGGGGGCTTCACATGCAATCTGAGATATTTTATCAACCTGATTGACATACCGTTCATGATATTTGGGGTCTCTATAATAATTCTTCGGAGTATGTTCTTCTCAAAATATTAATACAGATTACTATCAGATATTGAATGACTGCTGTGGTATTCCACAGGTATATTTTCCCATAAGATGTCAAACTTAGCATAGTAAAGCATAAGTAAGAATAGTTTTAGAACAATTATGCTGTAGGCATTAATTTTGGTGTACTGGGAGTCCTAGTCTATAAAAATATCTTTTCAATTATTTATTATAGGAAGAAATTACATGTGTAAAGAGTATATTTCCTAATCAATCAACAATAATTTTTTCTTATAGTAACAAAAAAACTAATTGGCTTAATATGCATGAAGTGAAGTTAGGAGGAAAAGTATAATGAATCAAATGTTTACCATATGAGACTTGGCAATTTCCTTTCAATAGTCCTTGAAATAAGATAATATGTTCTGCTCATGAATTAGACCCTAAGTATTTATTAATTATTCTAGACAACTATTTTCTTGAATCTCAGATTGCTATCATCAGTGACCTCTGTACTTTTCAGAGAGATAGTATATCACCATAAGACAGGATGGTTATTTAATTTATGGGCCACCTAACTTCTTCATGTGCACAGAGCACATTTAATACAGAATGTCTTATGGTATATGATAATGAAAGAAATTGAATTTAGATAAAAATAAATTCTGCGAGAGGTTTCATACAAAAGAGTTGTTAATTTCAAAAAATGGACTACAATGTTTTTGGCATTCAGTTCTAGTGAGGTTTGGTTTCTTTTATATGATTGACTAATGATTGTCAGTACTTACTCCTTTCTTATCTTAATAATTTATAATAAATAGGAACACAGGAGACATTTCCTCTTTGCTGAGAAACATCAAGTTGGCTAGTGAATTGTACATTCTTGATCTGTCCCTCTACAACATTTTATTATTATTATTATTTTTGAAACAGAGCCTCATTATTTCACTCTGAGTAGAGTGCCATGGCATCATCATAGATCATTTATTTATTTATTTTATTTTTATATTAAATCATAGCTGGGTACATTAATACAATCATGGGGTACAATGTGCTGATTTTATATACAATTTGAAATATTTTCATTTAACTGGTTAATGTAGTCTTCTTGTGAAGGATAATTCTTTTCTGAAGAAACAGGTTAGATTAGGAATCCATCCATTGACTTGAAGAGTCTGCACAGTAAATACATAAGGCCTTTTTATATTAACTTTGGAATTACAAATGATTTTATAAGTTGCGAAAATAGTGCTAAGCATTTTATGGAAAACCTTAAGGGAAGCAAGCTTTTCCTAAGAGGACTTAACACATCAGTACTTAGTATCATCACATTATGTAGTAACCATTGAATAAAGTAGTCTCTCTGAGCAACTCAAGCACTACCTAAAAAATTAACTAACTTTGAAAACAATAAATAGTTTTATGAGAGCCGACAAACCAGTCAATAAAAACAAAATCAGTACAATAATTTAAAGGGATCCCTTCTAAGTAAAAGAAAGTTCTACTCTGTAATTTTAGGCTGGAAAGTTCCCTACTTAATCTTCCATGAAGTTTTATCTTTCTCTCCTTTTGGTATTTATTAGAGCACTTATGATTTTCTACTATCTTATCTCCCTCCACTACAACGAGAGCTCTTTTAGGGACCTGGACTTTTTTATGGTTGTACCCTCCATGTCTCTTATATACAGGAGAGGCTAGAAAAGTTGTTGTTGAACAAATAGGTATCATATTTTGCTGTTTATAATGTGATCCCATGTATAATGCACACCCTCATTTCTTGGGCCAAACTTTCAGAAAAAAAAATATTTTGTTACAATTTTTTAATTCAAATTTTTGTTTGTCTATATTTAGGAACTTGTTTTTTGTATTATAAAGGGATTTTACCATTTATTTATTAACATATTTTGGTGCAAGAGATTTTAATGTAACAGATCATTACAAAACACAAGACTGTATTCGAGGTACAAGACGTTTCATGTATCAGTAACAAAAATTTTGATATTTAAGCATTATAAAAGGTCAAGAGTTCTTTGCCACTGTCAATATCAGAAGTATTTTTGCCTTTAATTTCTACATTATTAGTATCTTCTAAAGAGTTACTTTCCTCCTTCTGGTAAATATCATTGTCCTCATTTCCATCTATAGCATTGCTGATGCCACATTTTTAAATAATTTTACTTCCTTCTTGACACTGTTAAATGATCTTAGCATCCAATAACAAAGTGGGTGATGGATAGTTTCTTGATTCTGCTTAGAAGTGTTAATTATTAACAACCGACTGCATACAAGTCACCCTCTCTTTCTTCATTAGCCATACATTGCTTTTCACTGACTGTAAATGCCATTGTTGCAAGTCCATTGTAAGTTCAACAAAAATTATCACCATATTTCAAGGTGTTATTTTGCAAATGTGGGTGTGCATTATACATGGGAGCACAATATGCACAGCAGAAGTTAGTGCTTTCTAGATTTAGACTTTTAACACATAAGCATAAATAAAAGAATTGAAAACGTTTACATAGGCACAGAATTAGTATTATCCTTATATGATATGCATACTTATTTTTCCCTATAAAATTTGGGCAAAGTACATGGCAAATTATGGTAAATTGGATGACCAGAGATGTATTCCCAAAATCCAAGAATGATAGGAGATAGCCTCTGAAACAAGAGGGAATTTTTATATGAATCAAAGCGTATACTATTATGAAGTTATTAAGATAAATTGTTATATTTTGAGAAATGCTAAAGACTAAAAGAAATTGAAACTGTATTATTTTTTTCATTGAGTACTTCTTAACTGAGCTCATGCAGTGTACTGCTCTACTAGGAGCAGGGTAATAAAGATAGACAAGACATGATCTCTTTCCTAAAAGACAGTAAATTTGCAAATCTCATGCAAGTAAACCTTTTAGAATGGATTTAAATTTTTTTATTAAGTCATAATTACATAAATAGTGTATACATTAATGCATTTATAGAGTACAGCATGTTATTAAGAGAAGCTAGAATATTTGTGATTACAGACTTAATCTTAAAAAACGAGTCACAGATGATAACTGTCTATCCAAAATCCATCCCACAATGCTGTCTCAGACCAGTAGATTCAGAAGATTGATGACTGGAATAACCACATTTCAAATGCCTCCCTTACCCTGGGACCTTCTGTACTTAATCTAACATTGGAACTTAAAAAGAGGTAACATGTATTCTATTAATAATCAGCTTCCTTACTAAGACTTGTCTCAAACTTAATTGCTATCAAAATAGCTGTTTGAACACAATAACTAAGAAAATGCCCTGAGGGCTAAGTTAACCAGTTCAGTGAAAATATTTCAGACTGTATACGGAACCAGCACATTGTACCCCATGATTGCATTATTGTACACAGCTATGATTTAATAAAAAAATAGCTGACATGACCAGATGAATTTCAATACACAAATGAATCACACATCTCATATTTCTAGACTCTGGTTGTCTATACACATATGTACAATACTATACATAGTCCTTAATCTTTGGAGTATGTATGTAGCCACTAGCAGTTAAGTTATAATAGATAAGTGTCAATGTGTGGTACAAAATTTTGGTCTCCAATTAAATGTGACATTTTACACTTGGACTTCGGAGGACAATGAATCTACTTAGAATATTTAAATGCAGACATCTGCTGAAAGGGTTTATTTTCTTTAGTAAGAAACATGGATAGTTCACAAGCAAACTCCCACATTATCATTTACTTTCATCACTAGTGAATATTTTGTCCATTGGCTACTCAAGATTTTGAAGATTTCCAGTGTTCTTCAAAATAGCCTTCAAGTTACTTGGTTCTCTTTGTCTCAGCCCTTTCACAGTTGAGTAAATCTCAAATGAGGTTCAGGTTAAAATTACTTTTGGTAACATATATTTCCAACTGAGTAATCGGAAAGTTTTTAGGTAAAAATTCTCCTAACAAAAATCCCTGAGATTAATCTTACAATATTGGCATTTGCCTCCAAGTTACTAGTATAATGATGCTGTAGAAAGAGTTGTCACTGAAAATAATAATAAACAATAACAATATCATTTACACAACTCCTTTCATTTTGTACATTCATCCTATAAAGGAGTCACTTCCGATGAGTAACCATCTCTGAGGAAAACGTGGATGCTATTTATCAGCTGGCCATCAGTTAGAAGCTGGAAGTGAAGAATGTTTCCCAGCAGAAACTGCAGGGTATACCATGTAATTACCTAATTTAAATTTAGTTTAGGAGTAAAATTGAAATCATTTCCAGTCCCATTAGGAACCAGGCAAGGTTTCCTATTGTCTCCACTGCTTTTAAACATTGTAATGGAAGTCTTAGCCATCATAAATCAGGCATGAGAAGGCAATCAAGGGCATCCAAATAGGACAAGAGGATGTCAAATTGTCAGTCTTCGCAGATGATAAGATTGTATATCTGGAAAACCCCAGGGATTCAACTACAAAACTCCTAGAAGTGAACAAGGAATACAGCAGCATCTCAACAATCACAAATCTGTAGCCCTTATATATACCAACAAAAGTTAATGTGAAAAAAACAATCAAAGACTCTATTCATTTTAAAATAGTGTCAAAGAAAATGAAATATCTGGAAGTGAACCTAACAAAGGATGTGAAAGATCTCTATATAGAGAACTATGAAACTCTGAAAAGAAGAAATAGCTGAAGATGTTAACAATTGGAAATATATACCATACTCATGACTGGGAAGAATGGACATTGTTAAAATGTCAAAGCAGGCCCAGAAACATCCCTTTGGGGACACAGGGAGACAGCGTGAGACTTCTGGACCCCCTGAGGAAGGCAAAAGCAGTGGAGATCTGGAAAGTGGTTGCGTGTGTTCCTTCAGTCTAATCCTGCCGGCAGCTGTGACTACAGCACCAGTGAGATTGCAAACTGGAAAGGCCTTACCTGTGAGCTGTTTGGGTTTCTTTTGGACTTGGCACTCAGTTGAACTGCCTTGAGAGAACCAGGGCAAGAGTGCGGAGGTATTTGAGTGTTGTCTGGGGCTCCAGACTGAGCCACCGAGCCAGAAAGAGCTTCCAGTGTTTGGTTATGGGCTGTGTGGAGCCATTGTAGAAGAACTGCCCCGGCAAGCTCCACACTCAGGGTTGCAGAACAGCCATGGGGGGGGGGGGAGCGAGTAATCTAGTGACTGAGCAGCCTAAAGGCGGGGACTGAGAGGCAGGGACTGAGACGCCTTGCAGCCTTAGCCCTCAGGGCATTGGGTGAGCCCAGTTTTGGCACACTGGGTAAATGAATAGCCACTTAAGGAGTGATCCCAGCCACAAACGCTTTCATGGGAAAGCTTCTGCTTAGCCCAAGTTTGCAATTTAAAGTGGCTTCTAAACAGGCTGAGGAGGATTTAAGCTCTCTACCCTGCAGGGTTTGAGAAATCATTACAGGCCTCCGGTCTCCATTTTGTTCAGCTGTATCAACATTGCGATTAACATATCATACCCCTGAAGATCACCTCTT
>CAUYON010063916.1:0-16292 GCA_963573935.1 Arctocebus calabarensis
TCTTTATATAGTGATCAAAAACATGCCATGAAGGCTATCTGTAATAGTACGATCAAAACATTTCTGAATGTATATGAATCGTGCCCTATGATTGCACCAATGTACAGAATTATGATTCAATAAAATTATAAAAAAAAAAAAGACATCTAACCAATCTTTAATGGTGGTTTTATTAGGTTGCCAAGCTCCCTTTTTCTCTTTCTTGCCTTCCTTTCCTCCCTTTTATTTTGAATACATATTATTATATTTTTATTTTTTATTATGAATGACTTAGATACTAAGAACAACAATTATTTGTAGTTTATATGGGGAGTTTGAAGGCTACTAAGTGGTTTATGTACTATCGGTTTGGCTGGAAAATCTTTTTTGTATTGAAAAGTTCATCATTTTGTGTGCATTATAAGAATTGTAAATTACAGGCTTGGTGCCTGTTGCTCAGTGGTTAGGGTGCCAGCCACATACACTGAGGCTGGTGGGTTCGAACCTGACCTGGGCCTACTAAAATCAACAGTGACAACTGCAACAACAAAAAACAGCTGGATGTTGTGGTGGGCTCCTGTAGCCCAGCTACTGGGAGGCTGAGGCAAGAAAATTGCTTAAGCCCAAGAATTTGAGATTGCTGTGAGCTATGATACTACAGCACTCTACTGAGGGTGACATAGTGAAACTCTGTCTCAAAAAAAAAGAAAAACTATAGTCTGAATTTAAGAAGATACTGAATAGAGATAAAAGGTATATCACTTTTTAATAGAATTCAGACTTAATCTGAGTTCATGCCATCAGCTTTCTTGGGTATCTACCTTATAGAATTGGTAAATGGTATAAAATCAAGTAACCACTTTTATGGGGTGTTTACTAAATAGTCTGTGCTGCTTTTTGATAGCATGATATAGGAAAAATTGAACTTTAGCATTAGTCTTGGTTTCAAATTTTAACTGTCACTTGGTAGATATGTAATGTAGGTAATTTATTGAACTTCTCTAAGTTTCTTCTTCTTTCTGTGTAAAGTGAAGATGGTAATAAAAGTCCATCTTGATTATAGTTGAAGACTTTGTGAAGTATGTGCTCAGTAAAAGTTAATTTATCAGGTTTGCAACCTTAGTTTTGTTTTTTGCCTCAGCCTCACTTCCAAGAACCAAACTGAATTGATTTATCCATTAAAGAACTATATTTATCCATACCTATAACAACTCTAGAAATAGGTCCTTCTTTAACCATACTTATTTTACAACCATAAGCATCTCTTCTACATTTAGCTGCCAGAGTAATACTTATGCATCACATAATTCCTCCCCTTTTTGTTTCATTTGATTTTTCTATCAGTTTTGCTGCAGAAACAAATAATGCTCAAATCTTGGTGGTTATAAGAACATTACAGCCACTCTGCACACAGCAGCATGGTGGGGTGCCTTTGCAGAGTTGCTCTACTACACACATTTTCATTGGAAGACAAAGAATGACAGCCTCTATCCTGACTTGTCATTTGCATAGTAGTGAGCAGAACTTAGGCTTAGTTGAAACTTGTGTTACCTTCCAAATCTTCTGCTCATGTGTGGGGTGCTTCATGACTGCCAAAGCATGTCACATGGTCTGGCTCAAAGTCAGTGAGGAACAGGGACAAATATTTTCCCACAGGAGTATAGACAAATTATAAATCAATGGGTAGGGGTATATAAGCCTCTTCTAAGGGTAGAGGTAGTAAATAGTGAACAGCAGTCTACCACAATTTATCCTCTTGGATAGTAACTTCCTTCCCTTCAGCATACCAGTTATATTTCTTTCTTTCTTAAGGAAAATATCCTTAATTTCCTTTAATCAATTGGTCTTGAAGTCTGAACTTCTTCAGAATTTCTATATTCTCCATCCAGAGATCAGTGAACTAAAATAATCAGTTATCTTCTACCCTCCATCTCTCCTAACATATGGTGGTAGAATGGAGATAGGATATCTACAATAAGCATTCCTGTTAGGAAAGGGGAAGGATGGAAGCACATAGTGATCACATAGCAATCATAGTTCTTAGCAATGAAAATCTTGTTAGGTAAATGTGATGAGTGCTTCTTTGGTTGACACTAGGGGATGTTCCTTGGTTATTCCCCAGTCTGTTGTTTTCCATACTCTTGGCTGTGCACTCTGTGAGGTGTTTCCCTTTATTTATCATTCTTGTCCATATTTGAACAAAGTTTTGGAGGAAATGCCCTTCTTGGCTGGAGAATGAAGTACGGGTTGAGCAGCTTTCTCAAGCTATTTTTTGCCTGTAGGAAATTGTGGACCCAAAGGTGATCTAGAAGGGTAACAGTTCCTTAACTCAGATGAGGTTTTGTTTTGGGGGTTGTCTTTTTCTTTATATCTGTTTGATTTCAATCAGAACAATGTACAGTAGCTACATCCTCAAGTTTTTGAGATGTGCGTTTTTCTCTAGACTTCAGCACAGGTATCTTGAGCTTATGGGGCTTTTGTGGATCCATATTCTTAGTCTCTTCCTGTGTGTGTGTGTTGAGGGGTCCTCCTCCAAGCCATTTTGTTCCAGTGAAAGGGTTTACTGGGAGCAGCATTTATTCACAGGTCTTAAACAGTATGGTGGCTCCACTTCTGATTTGGTCTTGCCCTGAGCTTATGTTGTAATTGCCTTTTGGAGACACTTCTACTTATTGGAAGTGGGAAATCGCAAGAAGACTGGCAAGTTTCTACCTTGCAAGTACAGGAATTTCACAATCTCTCTTTTCCTTTTTATCCTTGCTGCAAATCAGCTCTTTTTCGGAGCTCATCTTTCTAATAGTACTTTATCAAATCCAGTTAATGACAACCAAAGTGCAACTTTTATAATTTTTTCAACTAAGGAACCCAACTTTTAACGTGATAGTTTTATTTACCACTGAATTATGTGTTTTACCAATTTTCCAATCTCCAGTAACAATTTTCTTTCTTTGCTGTCTGCCACCTATCTCCAAAGCCTACATCACATATTTTTATTATTTTTGGTGATAGTTTTTGTTAGGGTAGCACCATACTTCTGGTAACAACTTCAACAATGTTCGCTGTGTTGTAGTAATTCTCTCCAAATTTCATTGACTTCTCAAAATAAGAAGCTTACGTTTTCTGCTAACTTTATGTTGTAGTTTCTGGATCCGCTCTAGTTTTGCCCTAGCCTCTGGCTGCGCCCCATACTTTTTCTCATTTGGGAACCAAGGCTGAAGGAACAACCCTTACATAATATATGCCAGTCTCTTGATAAAGTACTGAAGGAAGGAGGTTGGCCCAAACTTGGGTTGCTGCTTAAGGTATTTGATTAGATGTGGTGTACACTCATATCTGTTCACATTCTGTTGGCCAAACCTATCACATGGAGGGTCCCTAAATCAGTAACCTAGGGCTTTTGTGGATCCATATTCTTAGTCTCTTCCTGTGTGTGTGTGGACCTTTTATATGAGACATGCACTAGTCACATATCTATATATGGATATAGACAAACATGTACATATATATAAATTAGCCTGTAAGGAAGCAGGAGTGCAAATAATTTCAAATAATAATACAATCTACCATAACTTTTGATGATATGCAGAAAATAAAAGTATATCTTTTTTTATTATTTTTATTTATTTATTTTTATACAGAGTCTTACTACGTTGTCCTTGGTAGAGTGCTGTGGTGTCATAGCTCACAGCAACCTCAAACTCTTGGGTTTTCGTGATTCTCTTACCTCAGCTTCCCAAGTAGCTGGGACTGCAGGTGCCCACCACAACGCCCAGCTGTTTTTTTTTGTTGTAGTTGTCCTTGTTGTCTTTAGCTGGCTCAGGCTGGGTTCGAATCTGCCAGCCCTGGTGTATGTGGCTGGCACTCTAGCCACTGAGCTATGGCACTGAGCCCAAAGTATATCTTTTTAAATGCAACAATATATTACCTTAATATATCAATCAAGGTTAAGGATTTAGCTTATGTGATTATGGAAATCCTCAGTTTTTTCTCTTAAGACCTTTAAATGATTGAAGGAAGCCTATTTACATTATAGAGGGTAATCTCTCCATAAATCAGGTCAACTGATTACAGATTTAATCATATTAACAAAATACCTTCACAAACATACAAGCTTGTATTTGACTAAACAGCTGGGCATAACAGCTAAACCAGGCTGTTGCATAAATTTTATTTATTTATTGAGAGACAGGGTCTCACATTGTCACCCATGCTCACGGTAACCTCAAACTCCTGGGCTGAGGTGATTATCCTGCTTCGGCCTCCCAAGTAGCTGGCACGACAGCATATGCCACCACGCTTGGCTCATTTTTAAATATTTTTGTTGAGATGGGGTCTTCCTGTGTTGCCCAGCCTGGTCTCAAACTCCTGACCTCAAGCAATCCTCCTGTTTCAGCCTACTAAAGTGCTGGAATTGCAAACATGAGCCACCATGCCCAGTGCTATAAACTTAACCATCCATGCCCAGTGCTATAAACTTAACCATCTTGTATACACAGTGCTCTTTTGCAGACAGTAAAGTATGAATATAGAGTATTTGCTATTAATAATAGGTTCCCTAATAAGATAACATACAGATTAGCTTGATCATAGCTAATAAACTGGGTGTATTTTTGGCCTAAAATAAGGGTTGGCAAATTATAGTCTATTGTCTATTTTTATAAATAAAGCTGCAGTGGAAAACGGCCATAGTTATTCATTACATATTGCTTATGACTGTTTTTGTTTTGCAGTGGTAGAGTTGAGTAGTTCCAACCATATGGTCTGCTAAGCCTGAAATACTTACCATCTAGCCTTTTACAGAAAACGTTTGCCAGATCCTAAGACACATTTAGGGAAGGTGCTTGTCTAGTTTGGTGTTTTCATTCAAGTATGAATGTGTACAGATTAGACATTACAGTAGCAGTTTTTCATTGTTTGAAGCCACAAATTTTATTAGATTAATGGAAATAATACCCTAATTATTTTTACTGCATAGCCTTTCAGATTTTCTTTTAGAATTTAGATGATATGCTAAGTATGATTTTTGTCACTAAAACATGTATGAATATTGTTAGGTTTTTAAATGAGTACTTGCAAAGCCTTAGGAAAGAAGAAAAAGTACTTTTTCCATAAAATTTATCATGTTAACACTATTACAATTACAGATTTCAACGTATGTATCTATTTTCCTTCTTTTAAGAGGGTGAAAAGGTATATTTTGTGCCCAACTCATCCCCTATTTTTAAATAATTGATAAAGAAAAACAAACTATTATTTCTCGGTTTGGTTGCTTTTATCTATAACATTGAATTAGACTATGTGCTTCCAAACCAAAGAATGAATTTCAGCTTTAGGTAGTAGAGAGAGTCTGGTCTCTGGATTCAGACAGTTCTATGTTTAAATTTAGTGGCCTACAACAGCTATTTTATTTGCTGATGACTCCGTAGGTTAGCAATTTGGGCTGTATTCTGCTACATGGTGATTGTTCTGGTCTGTCTGGGGTCACTCTGTGGCTGCAGTCATCTGGTATCTCCACTAGGACTGGATGGTCTAAGATGGCCCCACTGATATGTCTGGCACTTGATGCTAGCTGGCACGACTGCATGACTGGGCTCTTTTTCTGTCATGATCTGTTATCCTCTGGGGGGTAGTTTGTTCACAGTGGTGTGCCAGCAGCATTCTAAGAGGGTTGGAGCAGAAGCATCAAGATCCTCTTGAGACCTAGGATCAGAAGTTCCACAGAGTCACTTCTGTTCAAGGGATATGGAAACACATGCCATCTTGTTATGGGAGAAGTGGCAAAGTCACATTGCTGCACAATCCATGATCCATTACCATAAATTATTTCACTTCTTTATGCACCATTTGGAAAATAGAAATAATAGCATGATTTAACTTGAAGAGTTCCTCTTAAAGTTTTAACAGTTATTTATGTAAGTAAATCACTAAGAAGTATTCCTTAAGTAATTTTGAAATAGAATGCTTATTTTAAATGCCATGTTTTTAATTATAGACCTAAATATGAGAATAAGCATTCTTCTCATTATTAATTTGGCCATGTATTTCTTTTTTTTCTTTCTTTCTTTCTTTTTTTTTTTTTCTGCTGTTTTTTGTTTTGGCCGGGGCTGGGTTTGAACCCACCACCTCCAGCATATGGGGCTGGCGCCCTACTCCTTTGAGCCACAGGCGCTGCCCCATTGGCCATGTATTTTTAATGTAGGAGACTTATACTACATATTAAGACTCAACGAAAGGAAATTCTGTATGAAAAGCTGTGTAGGAAGAGTTACGTGTTTATGCAGAAATATTCATTTGATAAATAAAAGGAAAAGCAATTAATTTCAAATGTGTTTCGAAAAACATACACTTTCCTATAACTCTCTTTGGGGGGTGTGTGTGTGTGTATACAAACACATAGTATAGCTTTATTATTTCCTATTTTAAAATTTAAAAAATATTAGCTAGAAATGTAAGGCTTGTTTTTGGTTTCATTCTTGAAGAATCTTTTAGAGTTCTAGAAATATATTTTTGTTTAATTAATTTTCTTTGCAAATCCAAGAAAAAGTAGAAAGCCAAAGGAAAAAAAATATCTTTGGTTGGTTTTCATTGTCATCTGACCTCATCAGAGACTGTGTATCTGTTTTGCTTTTTACTTTACTGAGAATAAACATAGAATGCTTCCTAAAACTGTCCTATTTTGAGATATTTGTCAAACACCGGCCAAAATTTTTATTAAAACTTACTAAAGGTATTCTGTTCATTGGTATGTAAGAGGTGGGAGCCTTAATAACAGACTGCCTTGGTTTTTATGTTTACATTTTTAAAAAGTTTACTCCTGACATTTAGGTATTTTAAGAACTCTAATTTGAATACATTTTTCTAATGTCAAGGAACAAAGTGTATTTTTTCCAAATAACCAATTGCTTAACATTTTTAAGGGAATATTAAATAAAATCTTACTTAGCCAGCCTGAGAACTCTATTCTCATATGATGTGCATTATACTTGTATTTACTTTGAAATTTAATGTTTCTTTTTTTGAGGAAGAGCTAAATAAATCTTATTATAAGGCAAATGATACTTATTAAAATTGGAGCAGTGACCTCTTTATCTTTTTAATAAACTTTTTTGAGTACCAAGACAGTTCTAATAAAGGAATAAATACCTACAGTTGGGAGGGGTAGACAGTCTGGTATTTATGTAACAGACTAGAATAGAATCAAAGTGGGTGGTTAGGAAATCTTGGCAAAGCAGTGTTTTCTGAATGTTTCTGACTCTAGATCTTTAATTTTTCTTTTCAGATGTCATACATACCCATCTTAGCAACTGAAGGGTAGATTTTTATTTAAATCATCACCATCATCTTTTTTTGTCCTTGATATTTTATGTTGAAGAATCCAATACGTGTAAAGCAAGATTAAGCCTATTAGTGTCTTGGTCAGAGAAATGATAGGCAGAGTATGATTTTCTCTTTCCTCTATTTGTCCTATTGAGTCCAAACTGCATACTTTCAAATCACAGTGAAAGGATCAAAGAAATAAATGAAGCATAATTAAATGACAATAGGGAAAAATCAGTTCAGGGAGAAAGAAGCTAGTTATACAGCTTTTGTTTTCCTGTTTTGTTTTAACATTCTTTCCCTTTTCTGTTACATAAGCTCTAATTTGCTATTATGTAAGAGGGAGGAATAAATAACCTTTGGACTAAATGGAATGGGGGAAATATTTCTAACTACTGTCAAGCCAGTGAACTGTAGAACAGTTTTTAATTGAGCAGCCTAATCTTCAAAGAATGTTTATGCTTTGTAAGCTTTGCTTTCTGCCCTTCTGAATTATGGTAGAGCTTGTGTTGAGTTTAGTAACAGAGAATGTTGGTAATTATGGGTTACTATAGAAGCCTGTAGTACTTCATTAATTAGATGTTTTGGGGAATTTGCTTAAGCATAAATGCTGTTTAGTTTTTATTTAGGATATTTTCTTTTTCCTTTGGAGAAGACTTTATTTAGTAGCTGCTATATTCTTTTTCTTGAAGATCCTTATCTTGAGGATGTGATTGTTTATGTTATTTTTGGAGTTGCTATTTTTTTATAAGAGAGTTTTTAGTATTTATTGCAAAGTTCATTTAGGTTTTTAGATCTGACATGAGTGAGGTATATTATGATATCTATTATGTTAAGATGATTTATTACTAGGGCTGGACAGTGGCCTATGCCTCTGGGAGGCTGAGGCGAGTGGATTTTCTGAGCTCACAGGTTCGAGACCAGCCTGAGCCAGAGCAAGACCTCGTCTCTAAAAATAACCTGGCATTGTGGTGGCTGCCTATAGTCCCAGCTACTTGGGAGGCTGAGGCAAGAGATTTGCTTGAGTCCAAGAGTTTGAGGTTGCTGTGAGCTATGAGGCCACGACACTCTACCAAGGACGACAAAGTGAGACTCTGTCTCAAAAGAAAAAAAAAAGATAATTTATTACTTTTATAAACATTTCAAGGCAAGTTAAGAGTCAGCTGGTTGTTGCTCAATATAAATTCTTAGAAGTGAAAAAAAATAGTAGTATGTCAGGAAGTATTATTATTATTTTTTTTATGTAAATTCAAAAGTGGCCAAAAGAACTTCATGAAAAGGCAGTTGCCTTAATCCTTGAGGAAGTCCCTTTTGAAAAATGTTGATGATAAAACTGGGGAATCCCACATTTTAGATGTGGTGGTGCCTATCTTCTCTTCTGCTTTTCCTCATCATGCATTAGTTATACTTGCCTTCTTTCAAAACAGGCCAGGCTCCTTCCACTAGTTGTTCCCTCTGCCTAGAATATTAATTCTTTGTCATTCAGATCTCACCATCAAGATCACCTTCTTAGAATAGGCTTTTCTGATTACTCAGTCTAACAGGCAAGGCATCCCCCAGTGTTTCATCACATCTTCTTACCTATTCTTACCTGATAGTTTGTGGGTTTCCTTAGCCGTTTATTTTCTGTCTTTCCCTGTTAAAAGTTCGGCAGGGTGTGATGGCTCATGCCTGTAATCCTAGCTCTCTGGGAAGCCAAGGCAGGTGGATTGCCTGTGTGCAGGAGTTCAAGACCAGCCTGAGCAAGAGCAAGACTCTAAAAATGAAAACAAACAAACAAACAAACAAAAAAACAACTAGCCAGGCATTGTTTTGGGCACCTATAGTCCTAGCTGCTTGGGAGGCTAAGGCAGGAGGATCACTTGATCCTAAGAGTTTGAGGTTGCTGTGAGCTACCATGATGCCACAGTACTCTACCCAGGGTGAAAGAGTGAGATTCCATCTCAAAACATCCCCCCACCCCACCCCAAACCCTGCTAAGTTCCATGGGAAGAATTAGGCTTGTTTGCTACTGTATCCCACTGCAATGTCTGATGCTAGTAGGTACTTCCTATAAGTTTGCATGTACAAGTGTGAAAGTTTTTGTATTTTTGCTTTAAGGGACAACTAAATGCATAATGTTGCCATTTTAAAAGGTTCTTGCATTTGTACATTGAACTTTTTTCAGATGATTAGAAAAATGGAAAAAAACCCTAATTAGTAGAAAGAGCACTGGGCAAGAAGTCAAAACAACAGGATTCCTTTATTATTCTTGTAGTTATTCCTTAACTACAGTTGTCTTATGGCAGATGAAGTCCCCTTATTTCCTACTGACTCAATTTCTGTATGTATAAAATGAGAAACAGGGGTAACTTTTCATTAATGATGCTGAGGAGGTTGTAGGGGCATCGCTGTAGAGGGATTTATAAGCTTAGTCAAGGAATTTTGCCTCTCCTACAAGCAATAGAAAGCTACTGAAGGATTTAAATGAGGTGAACAGGGCATATGGAAGGGCATATCATCTCTATGGAAATTTTTGATTTTCTTCTTTTGAACTGCTTTTGTACCTTACCCATAATTATTGTGGTATTATATACTGTGTTATGATTATGTGCATGTTTGCATACATATCTATCTCCCTTATACTGTGAGGTTAGTTAAAGAAAGTGACTAGATTTTATTTGTGTGACTTGATCTTTTTCCTAATTTCCTAATCCAGTACCTAAAATGGAGCTTAGCATATATCAATTGACCATACATATTAGTATTTTAATGTTGAGTGAAATATTTACATCCTTTTGTTTAGTAAATTTTTATTGAACATATAAATTATCCAGTCTTCTAGTAGTTCTTCAGTACTTAGAAACATTATGTAAAGTGTGAGATGTTTTTGCTACTTCTTCTATCTGTATTAGATTTTTAAAAAATTCCTAGGAATTATAGACTTTATATTGTGCAAAAGAGATCAGTGAACCCCTGAAAATATTTGTACCTGACCCTGTTTCTAGCACACAACTTCTAAGACCCTTGGGATCTCCAGAATAATAAGAGAACTTTTGTATGCTAATAAGATGGTGACTGGGGACCATAGATATCTTCAGGAGGGCAACTGGTTACCAGAAAGCTCAAGGCATGATTAGAGGATTTGTGGGGACTTTTAGCTCAGCTTTCAACCTCCAGGGAGGGGAGAGGGTCTGATGGTCAAGTTGATCACCAGTGGCCAATAATGTAATCAATTATGTCTGTATAATGTAGTGTCCATAAAAAAGCCCCAAAAGGACAGGGTTCAGAGAGCTTCCTGATTGCTGGACACGTGGAGGTACCTAAAGCTGTGGTCCCCAACCCCTGGCTACAGACCAGTCTATGACTCGTTAGAAAACAGGCTGCACAGCAGCAGGAGGTAAACAGTGGGCAAGAGAGCAAAGCTTCATCTGTATTTGCAGCTGCTCCCCATCTCTTGATGATGGCACTGCTGAGCTCTGCTTCCTGTCACATCAGCACTAGACTCTCATAGGAGCAAAACCCTCCTGGAAACTGCACTTGTGAGAGGTGTAGGTTGAGGCTCCTTATGAGAATCTCATGCCTGGTGATCTGAGGTGGTAATGCTAGCTGTCAAGAGTAGCTGCAAATACAGATTGTCATTAGCAGAGAGGTTCAACTGCACAGAGACCATAATAAGTCAATGCTTGAAAGCTCATATCAAAACCATCCCCTGCTGCATCCACAAAAACATCATTTTTCATGAAATTCGTCCCTGATGCTAAAAGGTCGAAGACCACTGTCCTAAAGGTTGGTAAGCCAGGAGAGGGCAAAGAAGCCTTGTTCCCCTTCCCACATACTTGGCCATATGCATCGCTTTCATCTGGCTGCATCTATATCCTTTATAATATCCAAATCCATAAATATGAGATGTCTTTTTTTTGTCGTGTTTGTGGCTGCTTTGATTTCTCTCAGAAATGTTTTGGAGTTTTCAGTGTATAAAGTTTTTCACCTAATTGATTAGGTTTATCCTCAAGTATTTTATTCTGTTTAATGCTGTTGTAAATGGGATTGTTTTCTTAATTTTGCTTTTGGATTATTCATCGTTAGTGCATAGCAATGCACCTCATTTTTTATTTTATTAGACTTTTAAGGAAATGTTCGATTTCCATAAGTACTAAATTTGACTGTTGATATCTCTGACATTTCACTGTAACACTTATTGTTTTATTTTTATTGTGATTGTGATGTTTAAAATTTTATTGTGATGGTACATCCTCATTCTTTCAAGTGGCTTGTGATTATCTTCCAAATTTATTTAGAGCAGTTTTTGTGGAACTATAGATAAGTCGAAAATTCATGTTATTTTTAAATATGTGTTCCATCATGGAAGCAATATAGCTTAGATAGTTGAAAATATCAATGAAGTGTTTGGGAAGGATGTGGCTAATGACCACAGTGTATTGATGATTTGAGAAGGTCTGTTCTGGTGACTTTCATCTTGAGAATGAGCCACGTTGGCAACCTGAAACCAAGGTGGATTATGATGAGCTGAAAGCTATGATGGAAGCAAATCTATTTCAACATATGAGTGAATTACCAGCAAGTTTTAATGTTGTTATTCCAACTGTATTGGACCATTTGAAACAAATTGGCAAAGAAGTTGGATAGATGGGTTCTGTATGAATTAAACAAGCATCAGAAAGGAAATCATCCTGAAGCTTGCCTTTTTTGTTTTGAGACAAATTCTCATTATGTTGCCCTTGGTAGGGTGCCATGGCATCACCACTCACAGCAGCCTCAAACTCTGGGGCTTAAGCGATTCTCTTGCCTCAGCCTCCCAAGTAACTGGGACTATAGGCGCCCACCAGAACGCCCGGGTATTTTATTTTATTTCTTTTTTTATGTTGCAGTTGTTTAGTTGGCCCGGGCTGAGTTCAAACCCGTCACCCTTGGTGTATGTGACTGGTGCTGTAACTACTGTGCTACGGGCACTGAGCTGAAGCTTGCCTTTCTTTGCTGTCACAACATAAAGGCAAACTATTTCTACACTGTATTGTTGTGTGTGTGTGATGAAAAATGGATTCCTTGTGACAGTCACAAGTGTTTGGCACAATGCTTGGATAAAGATGTAGTGCTGAAATACAGTCCAAAACTGAGTATGTATCAAAAAGAGCTAATTGTGTCTGATGGTCCAGAGCTTCTATTATCCACTTCATGAAATCCATAGAACACACAAATCTCTGTCTCCTGAGTTCCTTATATGGCTTTTATTACTCTTTACAGGTTTCCCCCTTCCTTTTTATTTCCTTTGCCTTTGCTGTCCTATTTCTAGAAAGAATGTACTTGCTTTGTTAACCAAAGAACAGGGTCTGGGTTCCATCCCAGATTTCTTCTGAAGAAAAGTAAAATAGACAGGGTGGTGTCTCTGGGTCCAGCCACATGAATCCATTGTGATGTCTCAAATGGTTTAGGGCAAAAAAGATCATTGTTTCAAAAATAATACATTATGTATGAGCTTATATATTTTATAATTAGAATATGGGCCTAAAATTTTAAGTTTAAATGGTAAGAAGTGGATTTCTTATGGAAGTTCATAGCAAAAGTTTTAATTGGCAGAATGATCTATATAGTACAGTGGCTACCTCCTTCCTCTAAACACTGTGTTAGAATGTTTTGCATTCCCATGAAACAACTTTCCCAAATCTGTTTTTTTGAAAGATGTATAGATTATTCTCATGTTATTGTGGTAATTAGAACATGGTTATAAACAAACAAACAAACAAAAAAAACCAGTTTGACTTTGTGGATATATTGACCTTATAATGTAAGGAATGTAAGTACAAGTATGGATATTACAGAGAATGTGGAGAAGTTGTCTGCTTTGTCCCCAAATGGAATTTTATTTATAGTCTAGCTCAGTGTTTAGTATGTATTTGCCTCCTTTTTAGTATTTAATCAGTTTGTTTGTTTTTATAAACTGAATCCAGATAACTTGACTTTCTACTGATAAAATATTTACTTGTCATATTAGGCAGGGTGCTAAACTTGGAAATTAAGAGTACTGAGTTAAATTTAAATTTTGTTGAAAAGTATTCTTCATGATGTATTCTATTTAATGTTTTGGCAGTGCCTCTGGCTCTTCTCATTTAACATGCGAGGAGACAGACTGGCAGCAGTTGTAAGCTGAAACCTGGTTGTATGCAGAATGAGACTGATAGGGGTATGAAATAAAATGGAGAAAATTTGAAAGTGTTATTGTGTGTTTCCTTAAATTAATGTGTGACACATTTGCTTAAAATAGAATTTATGTTCTGTTTGTAAAGGCTATTATAACTTCATGTTAGATGATTCTAAGACTAAAGCTGGTTTTAAATATTGTATTGTAGAATAACCAAATTTGTTTCTTAACAATGTTGTCATTATGTCACACAGCTTGTTTTGATATACTGTGGTGTGTTTTACAGTATGTTTGAGTCATTTTCCCCAGTAGACCTGAAATTAATTACTCAGAGGAAAAGCATGCATTTACAATATATTCTTAGCTGCTCCTTTCCATCACTCAGCTGTCAAGTCCTATGGAATCTAAAATAGAACCCGACCAATGGGAGACAGGCTGCACTCTGTTTACTGGACAGTGCGGATGGGAATAGTTTTATCACGCACTGCAGTGTCTGTGTTGCAGTGTTTAGGCAGCAGGATGCAGAGTGCTGTTCACATTTTCCAGTGGGGGCTCTGAAAGAGGCAACTTGGAAAGACAGCTTCTAAAGAAAAAGAAATAGAAGGAGTTACAGTACCTGACTTGGGCTGTTCTTAAGTGCTGTGCCACAAGGAAGATAATTTTCAAGCATTATGAAGGCAGAGAAGGATCCTGAAGAGGAAGAAAATATCCTAGGAGATCCAAGCTAAGTGTAGCACAGTATGTGAGGGACTGAGTCTCCTATTAGGAGCTGGTCTGAGGGCTTGCTTTGTGAGCTGCTGAGATTTGTAACTTAATGCAAAGTAGTTTGCCATTAGCAACAAGAAACTAAATCCTGCCTATGATGAACTGTTGGTTTTCTTGTGCTCCTAAGAACAGAGTAGGTATCTCTGTAGTCCATTGTAATAAAAAATTCTAATTTAGGCTTTCTGAACTGTGTTCTTTTTAAAACTTTTTACTGTTTTATTAACGTTGGTTTCTTTGTTTTACTGTTTTCTTCTTGCTTTAGTTAATTAGCAGATGGGGGTTAGTAATAGAAAACAAAAGTTCTCCTTTCTTTTTCTGGATTTAAAAAGTATATGATAGAATCTTAATAATTGAGCAGTATTAGTGTTAACTGACATTGGACCAGAACTGAAAAGTGTGTTTGGTGGAGTAGAACTGAAAATCGTATGCTAATGTGAGACTTCAATTACATTTAATTATCTTTTTAAAAAGCCTTACATTGGATTTTTATAACTTGTGTCTTAAGTAGCCCCTTTCTCTACCAGCAAGTTTACTTGGAAATAAAGTCGAGATTGTTTTATTATAATTGTAAGGATAAACTAATCAATCTAGAGCAAGTGTTTGTGTGATAAAGGTGACCTAATCTCTTAGGCATTTGAAAACACAATGTCTTTGAAACTTACATCCCCTACTATTCCCCAAATTGGAGTCAGTAAACTAAAGAAAGCCTACTAGTTTAGACTTTGAGCCAGTTAGTAGGGCTCGACTATCTATATACATAGTTGGCAGTTTGAACTTTTGAGGTTAGGAGAAAATGGGTTCATCACCAAACTTAACTAATTTAGAGACAATTCTGAAGTCTGCTTGAACCAGGTTTCATTAAAATATTAAATTTCAGGAGTGAGTTAAAATGGTAATATATTCATCATTTTTCATGTTCAGTTTTCATATTCACTTTTTATTTCAAGTATTTACTTAGTATAGTGTTTTTTAACTAGAAAATTGATAATGTGATTTTTTTTTATTTTGTTTGGAGGGGATAATAGATATAAAATAATCATATTGCTCAAACACTTAGAGGATATGTAGGTTATTTTTCCCCCAGAGATTTGTTATGGTATTTGTAGGCATAGGATTTGCTTTGTAACTTAAGTGAAAAATATGCAGATTTCTTTTTTTGTTCTAGAAATAACACTAGATTAAGCACACAAATTAGCAGTGAATTGATATAATATATTAAAAAGCTAAAATTTTACCTGTTTAGATAACATGTATTTTGGTTCTATTCTGACATTTCCGTTTAATGAGAAAAGATCCAAGTTTTTATTGGCTTAGAATATCTTGAATACGTTTTCTCCAATCAAAGCTAATGCTGATATAATTAAAATGGTTTATATTACTAATGTATACTCTTTTTTTTTTAAACATGTTTAAAATTTTTTTTTAACCATGTTTTAAATTTTTTTTTATTGTTCTTTTTTTTATTGTTGGGGATTCATTGAGGGTACAAGAAACCATGTTACACTGGTTGCATTTGTTGGGTAGAGTCCCTCTTACAATCGTGATTTGCCCCCAAAAGGTGTGGCACACACCAACATCCCAACCCCCTCACTCCTTCGCTCTCTCTGCTCTTCCTTTCCCCACCTCTCCCTCATTCTTTCTCTCTCTGCTCTTCCTTTCCCTCACCCCCACCGTGTCAATAATTGTCATTAATTGTCCTCATATCAAACTTGAGTACATGGGATTCATGCTTCTTCATTCTTGAGATGCTTTACTAAGAATAATGTGTTACACTTCCATCCAGGTTAATACAAAGTCTGTAAAGTCTCCATTTTTTTTAATGGCTGAATAGTATTCCATAGTGTACATATAACATAGCTTGTTAATCCATTCCTGGATTGGTGGGCATTTAGGTTGCTTCCACATTTTGGCATTCGTAAATTGAGCTGCAATAAACAATCTAGTGCAAGTATCCTTATGATACAAGGATTTTTTCCCTTCTGGGTAGATGCCTAGTAATGGGATTGCAGGATCAAATGGGAGGTCTAGCTTGAGTTCTTTGAGAGTTCTCCATACTTCCTTCCAAAAAGGTTGTATCAGTTTGCATTCCCAC
>CAUYON010063919.1:0-11090 GCA_963573935.1 Arctocebus calabarensis
TCTTTATATAGTGATCAAGAAAATGCCATGAAGGCTATCTGTAACAGTATGATCAAAACATTTCTGAATGTATATGAATCGTGCCCTATGATTGCACCAATGTACAGAATTATGATTCAATAAAATTATAAAAAAAAAAAAACTTTTTTTAATCTTAGAAATTACTGGGGTAATGTGATCAATAGCACTCTTATTTAAGATAGATGTTAGTACATACGTATGGAACTCAATATTGGGAATGTCATTTCTGGTTCCCAAATACATTTGCCAATGTAAGAAATTGTGACGCCAAGTTTAATTATAGTTGTTATTGTATAGAAAAAAAGAGTAATTGATTCTGGAGATTCGAGTAAAATCCTTCAGGGATTTTTGCAGCTTGTCCAAATCAAATATACTTTGTTATCATAGAACCAAATAATTCTAAAAGTATCCATGCTGGTCAAGACAGATTTTCTAAGATTTTAACCACAAATACTTTACTTAGAAAGTTAGAGAATGTCATAAAACAATGAAATAAGTTAGCACAATTATTCTTGAAAATAAGAAATCTATAAAAATAATGACAGCCTTCTTATACTTCTTGTAACAATACTGTTAAGTTTCTTCACTACAGCAAAAACTGTACTAGTTTATAAGGAGACTATTTCAGAAACACATGTGGACACTTAACCCATGTTCCTCATAAATTGGGGTGGCAGACCTGATGCAGGAAACTTAAACAATGACATGCTGTGATGACAGTTCTAGACAAAGAAATGACACCACATTAAGACAACTCTTTCTGTGTGACTGGGATCTGAAAACAAGAATCATTAC
The DNA here is from genome assembly GCA_963573935.1 of Arctocebus calabarensis. NCBI lineage: Eukaryota > Metazoa > Chordata > Mammalia > Primates > Lorisidae > Arctocebus > Arctocebus calabarensis. The sequence goes on from CAUYON010063919.1 coordinate 817, forward strand.
ACTGATGCAATTGTTGTTAGTAAATCCGTGTTCCATCTACCTATTTTTCATTCTTTGTCAAACTTCTATATGTTTGCAATTAATATTCCAACAAAGACAGCAACTTGCCATTCAGGTTTGTTACATTAACATATTAGACTATTTTCTTTTCCTACTTTAAATACAAGCGTGTTCAAAACCATGTTTCACTTAACATTTGGGTCTCTGTGACATTATGTCTTTTTAAAACGGACATGAGGATACACTGGAAACCAAGGCCCACTTCAGCATAACAAGAAGAACCATAAAGCAATTTTTTTGAAGTTCCATTATACTAATACACTCTCAAGATCATTCTTTCTTGAAAAATACCCAGATTCCATTTGACTGATATTTCATTACTGTATTTACATATATAACAACAGTGTATAGTCCCAGTTATTTACAAATGTACTCTGTTCAAAGAATACTTTAAAAGCATGCTCAACTCACCTTCGAGAGCCCACCTACTTCCAAATAAAAGCAGATAATGAATACATTCCAGGTGACCCAGAGGGCAGTCCATACTGTATACTAGACAGAAAGGGGAGGGAGAAATAGACCAGTGAGAAGATGAAAAGCATACACACTAGATAGATCAATAATACAAATGTCAATAAGCCTGTCTTCTGGAAAGAGACAGGGAACGCCCAGAAAAGAGTTCTCCCGTAAGATCTCTAGAAATCAAAAATCCAATAGTTTCTATTGCTTTCAGTCGATACCAATAAAGCTAGATTTACTTCTAAAGTGCTTTGCTGGCTTGTAGTACAAGTTTAATCCAGTGCTGTTTGGATTTCTGTTTTCTGAGTATTATCTTTTCCAGGGAACACAATTATGCAAATTTTCTGTGAACCAACAATCTATCATTTTTAAATTATAATATAAAACTGTCTAACTTTTAGGAATGTTAGTCACATCCAGCACTTCCATATTCCTAAATGAAGAGCATGTTTGAAAATCAATGTGTGAAGTAGAATTAACAAACTTTCATCACCTGGATTATTTTATGAAGAGTACAGTATATGCCTCCAATATAATTATGTAACAAAATTACAGTTACATAACTTAGTTTTTAAAAACACAAAATTTAAAAAACAGGATTAAGAAGAAGCAAATGAACAATAGATTTCCATAATGAAGAAATACCCCCCAATCACCTCCAACAAAGTCTAAACCTTCTGGCCTTACTGATTAATTGGTTTCATTAATATGTTATATATTAGAGAATATCTTCCCCTAGAACCTTAGTCAATATTAATTAATGTTGCGCTACAAGGAGACTCATCCATACAGAAGTCTGGGCTCAACTCACTCAGTCACTTTCTTGTGCAGACAAAGAAAGGGAGTCCCAGAGAAGTGACATACAGAACAGTGGGATGATGGAAGGCAGTACTTATCATTAACACATCAAATACAATGGTTTACCCATTCATTTTATTTTATCCATCACCAAAAATCTATGAATTCTTAACTTCTTCTTCTTCTTTTTTTTTTGGCCAGGGCCAGGTTTGAACCCGCCACCTCTGGTACATGGTGCCAGCGCCCTACTCCTTGAGCCACAGGCACCACCTGAGTTCTTAGCTTCTTAAATAGGCACATTAATTAAATTATTCCTTTCTATCAGTGATTCCAATTGTTGCATGCTGTTTTTAAATCAAAATATTGACATCCTTTCCTTAGTTTGTTCTATGCTGTGCCCAATAATAGAATTATGAATTTAAGACTGCATAAAATAGCTATGTTCCTATTAGAAATGTTATTAAAAACTTCTAATTATTTGTAAAGTTCCATTCACACTTTGTGTCATTCTGTCCTGTATGAATTTTCATAATAAACTCATGTAGTTGTGCAGTCCTGTCATTGGTGCCACTTGATGCCCCACTGAGCATCCCTTTTTATTTTTTTTTGAGCATTACTGTTTTTGTGAGAGATTTTTTTCTGTGGATTTAGTTTTAAAAAATATGCTAAATATACTAAAACACACTTTTCTGAACAACAAAAAGTTGTTGACATATTGACAATATTACATGCATATTGAGAATAATACTCTTTTTTTTTTTTTTTTTTGAGACAGACTCTCACTATGTCGCCCTCGGTGGAGTGCCGTGGTGTCACAGCAACCTCAAACTCTTGGGTTTAAGTGATTCTCTTGCCCTCAGCTTGCCAAGTAGCTGGGACTATAGGTGCCTGTAGCAATGCCCAGCTATTTCTTGTAGTTGCCATTGTTTTTTGTAGCAGGCCAGGGCCGGGTTCGAACCTGCCAGCCCCCATATATGTGGCCAGTGCCCTAACTGCTGAGCTACAGGCACCGAGCCAGCCTTCATCCTTAGCATGTACTTTTAGCAAGTCACAATAACTACGGCAAATCTGAAGCTCTTGCTCATAAGATGGCATCTAGTGTCTGATAGTTTCCATTCTAAATAAATCTAATTAAAAGGATTCTGGAATGTGAGAGAGCAATGTTGACCCAAGTTGTGAGGAAAAAAAGACAGTGACAATGGTTAAGGAAAAACTAAGATAAGAAAATGAACTAAATTATTACAAAACAATATGATAGGGCTTAATGATTAGAACTCAGTGCTAAATCCACAGATATTCTTTCAGTCAATCAATTCACAGTAATAAAAATGAATAAAAAAACAAGTCCGTTTAAGAATCATAGCCCAAACTGTAGGATTGAGGCGTACTCAGTGTCTCCCCCACCTGGTACCAGCATATTGATGCTAGTTCTAAAGTTTCAAAGACAAAAATCACTGGGCGAAGTAAATTCCAACTGTCAGTTCCTGTACTTTAAGTAGCAACAGGGATTATTACTCTGGTGCTTTGGGTGTTCCTGGGGCTGTGGTAAGTGCTCTACATAGATCATGCCATTTAGTCACCACCCCAGAACTGAGGAAGAGAGGTAATCACTTAATCACATATTTAGTGTCACAGTTAGGATTTGAAATCTGACATTTTGACTTCAGAGCTGGGATGCTTAAGCATTACATTATAGGCTTTATTTTTAAAGATCTTAGAAAAAGGACTACAGATTAATTGCGAATTAACCCTTTAACAATTTAGCAGTTTGTCAAATGATCAATGCACTAAATCACCAATGGAACAAAAATGATTTTATTGATATATATTCTATAACTCACAAATGACACTATCTGTCATATTTTGTCATTAAAGTGGCATTCATGATATGAACATCATGTCATTCGCTAGTTTGTTTTAGTAATATTGTGCGGTTTCTTCTAGTATCTTTGTGTTAGAAGTTTCTTCTAATGGATCTGTATTTGTTGAGAACAAAGAATACATGTATTATTGAATTTGGGGTTTTTATGAGATGTAAACTATATACATTAATATGTACTTAAACAGAAGTCGATCATATACATCCAGGAAAAGAGACATCTCATGATACAAACATATCTATAAAAACTTAACTAGGAAGGATTAGGACAACCCATGGCCTAAGAGACTGGCTAACCTCCCTGCTTTCTTTGTGAAGTGGATTATTTTAATTATAATTCAATTGAAGCAAAATTTTGAAAAGATTTGGGACTCTCCACATTCTTAGCAAGTACCCTTCAGTTATTATAAAGCATGTCTACGTGCTCATACATCCAGATAGATGAGATATATTTGCAGTAAAGAAGATTTAATTTCTCAGTGTAAGAGAAAAAAATCAGAATCTGTGCAGAATCTGTCTCCTACTTTGGTTATGTTCTGTGTAGATACTTTTACCCCAATTCACATAGATAAGACCTGTAACGATGAAAAAAGAACATCTGTACATTCTTTGTGGCTTCCTAAATATTTCCTAGTTTTATGAGGCTATTTCAGCACTTTTTAATTGAATTTTGGAAGTCTTCCAGCCTATTTCTTCCCCATTGAACAATCAGTCTACAATATGAATTACTTTTACTTTCTGAGCTCGCCTATTTTCCAACTAGAAGAAAGGCCATTCATTCATTTGTTCATTCTTCACATTCGAATCAATCTGTTAACAATATTATGCACAATATGCTAGGCTTATAATAAAAGCATAGGGTACGTTTCCTGCTCACTCATTGTTGTAATGTTTTCCAGAGTTTAGTGTTCATGCCCAGAGGAATTTTAAGAGCAACCCATGATCCCTACATTTTACTATAATGTCCTCCAAAAAAACAAGTCAAAAAAACTAAACCAAAAACCAAAACCAGAATGAAGGGGGAGAAAAAGACATTGTGATTTCAATCATTTGCTGAGGGCTTACCCTTTGTTAAGCCATGGTAAGCAAGTCACATGTATTATATTAATTAATTCTTAAAAATGGTCTATGGCTCAGCTTTTCCCAAATGAGATAACTATGGCAGAAAGATAGCAAATATAATACTCCAAAGGCTTTACAGGTGATAATTGCTAGAGAAGGATTTAAATCTCCTACCAAATGAATCAAAACCTCACAGTCTTAACTTCATGCTGAGCAGTAGCCCAGAGATGAGATTTATGACAGCATAGTAGGGAAATTTTCCTATCTAACAATTCAAATTAAAACAAGTTGTTTTTCTTTGTACATGAGGATTTTCATAAAAGTCCAAATAACTAGACTATAGACCTAGCTTATTTCCTTAGCATTTTTTTAATTTTTAAAGGCAGTTTTAATTTAATTGTAATTCTGAAGTTAATTTCATTTTTTGAAATGTCAAATTTGTGACTATCTGCATTTACATTAGCTTAAATCTGCTTCATTAAAAGATCACTCATGAAATAATAAAGATTAAAATAGTCCTAGGGCAGAATCTTATTTTGGAAATTGTAAGTAAAATTTAAAAATTTTAAATTTTAAACTTAAATTTAAAATAGTCCTGGGGAAGAATCTTATTTTGGAAATTGTAAGTAAAATTTAAATATTTTAAAATATTTAACCTAGGAGTGAATGGATAGAAGACAAATGATTCTGCAATAAAACTTCATAATATTTAAAATGATTTCAAAGCTTCATAATTCCTATAGCCAAAGAAGCACAAAAGGTACATTCAACCAAGTCTGAACTTGACATTTCCTAGGTATTTCCTTGACATTTCCTTGTGTATGTTCTACCTTGTACCTTAGCTAAAATAATTTTAATGGGTAAAGGAATATTATAGGGCAGAGCTACTTTCGTATTACAATAATAGACACAGAGATAGTAGGTTGCACTCATCATTGTGATGGTATCTGAAGGGGAATTATTGCTTTCTAATTCTATGATCTGGATGAATTCTTCTAATAACCTGTGCCGAGAGCCCATTTCAATTCTATTGGCAGGAGCCACATTCTATTTCTTAGAAAGAAGTGAGTAAGTCTTGAGGAGCACAGGGGCTAATGGCAGGTGCAAACAGCACAGCATTCACTGTTTTGTCATGTTATTCCTCAACCAAGTTCAGACAGCTGAGTGAGGCAGGAAGGCCATTTCCTCTTCCTCAACAATTGCTGACATGTTCTAAGAAATCACCATCCATTCCATCCTGGAAAATCATTTCATGAATAATCTTTAATTCAATTACAATTTTTAAAAATCAGGTATTTTCCAGTGGTCTGAGAATATATAGGTATAGACCTGGAATATAGCACATTCCCTCCTGCCAGGAATGCACTGTTTGTTCAAGGGAGAGAGACAGCAGGGAAGCAATAAAGACAGCTGGAAGGGTGGCTGGGTAGAAATTTCCAGGACCTATGGCCGTGGAGAGGAAGAGGCATTTCTGCTTCAAAGGGTAATCAGGTAAGACTTAAAATTTTTTTTTTAATTGAAAATATACAAACGTTTTTGTTTCATGGACAGCTTGTGTAATGCTTGTGTCACATCTGTAAGCATGCCCATCGCACCAGTAGGTTCGCTGTACCTGCTTCTGATTCTCCCCTGTTCTCCCTTCCCTCTGCTTGATTTCCAAAGATTTTTATTTTCCTCTGTGCACGTGTGCTCATCAGTTACTTACGATTTATTACAGAGTATATGCGGTGTTTGTTTTTCTTGAGGTGCTTCATTTAAGACTTTGGTGTCCAGTTCTGTCCAAACTGCTATATAAAGAACTCCTTCATCCTTTTTTAAAGCTGAGTGGTCCTCCATGGTGTAAATATACCATGTTAATCCACTCACAAATTGATGGGCACTTGAGTGGAAGCCACATATTTGCAGTTGTAAGTTGTGTTGCAATAAACATTAGAGGGCAGGTCTTTCTGATAAAATTACTTCTTTTCCTAAGGGTGGCTACCCAGCAGTGGGATTGCTGGATTGAATGGTAGGCTGGCTTTGAGAAGTATCCATACCATTTTCCATAGAGGTTGTAATAATGGCAGTCCGGCCAACAGTTCCTTTTTCTCTGCATCCCTGCCAGCATCCATTTCTTTTGGACATTTTATATTATTTTATTTTATTTTATTTTATTTGGAGATAGAGCCTCAAGCTGTCACCCCTGGGTAGAGTGCCATGGTGTCACAACTCCTGGGCTTAAGCGATTCTCTTGCCTCAGCCTCCCAAGTAGCTGGGACTACAGGCACCTGCCACAACGCCTGGCCATTTTTTGGTTGTAGTTGTCATTGTTGTTTGGCAGGCCCAGGCTGGATTCGAACCCGCCAGCTCTGGTGTATGTGGCTGGCGCCTTAGCTGCTTGAACTACAGGTCTAAGCCATGGACATTTTAATAAAAAATTATAGCAGGGGTAAGGTGATATCTCATTGTGGTTTTAATTTGCATTTCCCTGATGATTGGTGACATTGAGTAATTTTCTAAATTTGTTTGTTGGCCATTTGTCTATTTTCTTTTGAAAATCTTCTGTCCATGTCTTTTATCCATTTTTTAATGGGTTGTTCTGTTCTTGGATGGGGTCCAGATTCCAGGTCACCAGTTGTTTGTAAGTTGTAACAGTGATGAGATACGTGTGTGAGGAGACTCCTTGTTTCTAGCTGGTGAGGGAAGATGGAGGGATTTGAAATCCTTTCTCTTTCTCCAGCCCTGTACTCTTCATTAACAGTGTGAATTATGATGGATGCTCAGTTTAATCTCTGAGAACAGATGGTGCTTGTGGGTAAGAATCAACCACACACAGTATAATTACAGTATACTGTAATTATAATTCAGTATATCAGGTTAAGGGCTGTACAAGTTGTCCTTCCTGCCATAGGTGGCTCTTGCCAGAAAGTACCTGTAGTGTTGTTTGTTATGGAAATGTGACCAGCTCTAGCCCCTCAGAAAATGCACTTGAATGCCCTGGTGGTGCCTGAGACCCTGAAGCTCCCAGGGGAGTCCTTATTCTCTGCCACAGCCATGGTAGGTGTGAAACTGGGGAGGGCCAAGTTGGGTGAGCCTGCCTTCAGCATCAACAAAAGCTGGTAAAGTAGCTGTCTTGGTAGGGGAGAAGAGTCAGCTCCCAGCTGCTGGGGAAAGCCACCAGGGAGGGGATGAAGTGGCCCCACCCAGCCAGAAAATCTGCTTGAGGGTCAAGGGCCATCTGAGATTCACAGCCTGGCTGTCAGGAGTGGGTTTTACTCTTCTCCCCCTACTTTGCCCTACAGTTTCCCTGTCCTAGCAGGCAGGAGCTCAAATCAGCTCAGCTGCCCCATGATGGTGCTTCCGGCTGGGAGCTTCCCTGTCCAGGATCCTCTCTGGGCCAGGAGCATGGCTTCCCTGTAAGGGCACTCGTGCTCTGTGAGTGCACTACTTCCAGGACCCACACTATACTCTCTTTTCTGTTCTGCCCATGAGGTGTCCCTTGCCTCCCCTGCCCATGGACAAGTCTCCACGTCCATGCCCTTGAGCAACACGATCTAATCCTGAGGGCACAGGATTTGGCCTGTGGGCATTCCCTGTCCTCCAATTTCAATTCCTGATCATACCGGAGAGAAGTGTGTTTGCCCTGAGTTGCACATGGACTGCGGTAGTGGGTTTGTTATCTCCCTGCTTTGGAATATGCCCTGCTGTACTGGCAGCTGGTGAGCAGAACCGGGGAGGGCCAGAGGTCAGGGGGCTCCTGCAGGTCCTTAAGATGAAAGGTGTGAATCCCACTCTCAGTGGAAGCCTCCTAGGTGGGGAAAGAGCAGCTTTTGAATGCCCCAGCTCAACTGTACCCTTTGGAAGCAATGGGGAGGGGAGGAAAAGTGTATGAATGAAGGAAAGCTAGCACTCTGGTCATCTCTGTCCTTCTGGGAGGCAGGACACCTGGAATCATAAAGGGATCATACAGACCCCGAGGAACTCACCAGCTCCTGTGCCTAGCACAGTATGGGCTGGAGTTGGGAAATATGTGTTTATGTGGCAATGAGTGAGACAAAAACTTATGGGCAGAACCTCCTTGGGGAAAACAAAGGTGCAGCATGGGTGGGGAATAAATGTGGCATCTGCCATCTTAGCCTGTGTCTGTGGTGATCAGAAGCTACCCTGAGGGCACTGGCAGCCTGGTCCTTTGACCCCCCAGAAGCTGTCAGTTCACTAGTGACAGCAACCTTCCAGGGTCTCATGAAGGCAGACCTTCCAGGGTCTCATGCATTACCAGGATCACTGGAGTGCTTCTTCTGAGGGGCAAGAGCTGGTCACAGGTTCCAGCATTTCAGGAAGCTACTGACTTCCAGAGGTATAAGAAAGAGAGAGACAGAAGCCCTCCCCACCTCAAGTGTTCCCAGCCTCATGTGGGTTGATCTCTGTGGATACCTTATTCTTCTCTACAACTTCTTCCCATGGCACTTCTTGGAGGTTCTGGCACTTTCTCCTTAGAATCACACCCAATTTATGTTTTTAGTTTGTCCATCAAAAACTTTTCCTTCTTTTTGAGAAGATTTGGCAGCCCGTGTCTCTGGTCACTCATCTTGGAAATCCTCCAGGTAAGGTTTTTATTTATTTATTTATTTATTTATTTATTTATTTATTTATTTTCTCTCTCCTTCCCCCACCATGTCATTAATTGTCATTAATTGTCCTCATATCAAAATTGACTACATGGGATTCATGCTTCTCCATTCTTGTGATGCTTTACTAAGAATAATGTGTTCCACTTCCATCCAGGTTAATACAAAGGCTGTAAAGTCTCCATTTTTTTTAATGGCTGAATAGTATTCCATAGTGAACATATACCACAGCTTGTTAATCCATTCCTGGGTTGGTGGGCACTTAGGCTGCTTCCACGTTTTGGCGACTGTAAATTGAGCTGCAATAAACAGTCTAGTGCAAGTGTCTTTATGATTAAAGGATTTTTTTCCTTCTGGGTAGATGCCCAGCAATGGGATTGCAGGATCAAATGGGAGGTCTAGCTTGAGTTCTTTGAGAGTTCTCCATACTTCCTTCTAAAACAGGTTGTATTAGTTTGCAGTCCCACCAGCAGTGTAAAAGTGTTTCCTTTTCTCCACATCCGTGGCAGCATCTGCAGTTTTCAGATTTTGTGATGTGGGCCATTCTCACTGGAGTTAGATGGTATCTCAGGGTGATTTCGATTTGCATTTCTATAATAATTAGGGATGATGAGCATTTTTTCCATGTTTGTTAGCCATTTGTCTGTCTTCTTTAGAGAAGGTTCTATTCATGTCTCTTGCCCATTGATATATGGGATTGTTGGCTTTTTTCATGTGGATTAATTTTAGTTGTCTATAAACCCTAGTTATCAGCTTTTGTCGGATTCAAAATATGCAAATATCCTTTCCCATTGTATAGCTTGTCTATTTGCTTTGGTTGTTGTCTCCTTAGCTGTACAGAAGCTTTTGAGTTTAATGAAGTCCCATTTGTTTTATTTTTGTTGTTATTGCAACTGCGATGGCAGTCTTCTTCATGAAGTCTTTCCCCAGGTCAATATCTTCCAATGTTTTTCCTATGCTTTCTTTCAGGATTTTTTATGTGCCATGTCTTAAATTTAAGTCCTTTATCCATCTTGAATCAATTTTTTGTGAGTGGAAAAGGTGAGGGTCCAGTTTCAGTCTTTTACATGTGGATATCCAGTTCTTTTAGCACCATTTATTGAATAGGGAGTCTTTCCCCCATGCTATGTTCTTGATTAGGTGGTTGCAAGATGTTAGTTTCATTTTCTGGGTTTCTATTTGATTCCAAATGTCTATGTCGCTATTTTTGTGCCAGTACCATGCTGTCTTGACCACTATGGCTTTGTAATACACCCTAAAATCTGGTATGGTGATGCCCCCAGCTTTGTTTTTATTACTGAGAACTGCCTTAGCTACACAGGTTTTTTTCTGGTTCCATATAAAATGCAGAATCATTTTTTCCAAATCTTGAAAGTATGATGTTGGTATTTTTTTTTAAATAATTTTAT
>CAUYON010063921.1:0-43591 GCA_963573935.1 Arctocebus calabarensis
AAAAATTCTGTGTAAGGCTTGGCGCCTGTGGGTCAACGGGCTAAGGCGCCAGCCACGTACACCTGAGCTGATGGGTTTGAATCCAGCCCGGGCCCACCAAACAACGACGACTGCAACCAAAAAATGGCCGGGCGTTGTGGCCAGTGCCTGTAGTCCCAGCTCCTGGGGAGGCGGAGGCAAGAGACTCGCTTGAGCCCAGGAATTGGAGGTTGCTGTGTGCTGTGATGCCAGAGCAATCTATCCAGGGTTCAAGCTTGAGGCTCTTTCACAAAAAAAAAAAAAAAAAAAAGAGACTTCTGACCATTAGAATGTGGCCTTTGAAGGACATTAATTCTCAGCTGGTGATTTTGCCACAAAACTCTGAGCAATGTGAAATCCTCTGAGAATTGTGTGATGTACGATTAGATATTGGGATATTTTACTTTATGGAATATTTGAACCTGACCATTATTTGTGAATATCCTACATAAGAGCAGTTAAAAAAATATTAGGTTATAATATTCTAATTTTTTTAATTTATCATATATTATTTTTAAAGGTAGAATTTTATAAAATGTATATGAAGCCTCTCAAAAACATTTAGGCTTATGAAAGTTAGGTAATTACTATTCCATAATTTTAAGCTTCTATTGGCACAGAATTACATTATTCTGTCTTCTAGTTTATACTTTCTTAAAAATTAATAACTCAATTTTTTTTTTAATCTCAGCATTCAAACTTATCAAGGCACCCATTAAATATTGCCCATCTCAGGAAATGTTCCCAAATGATTGAGCTAAACCCTACTTGTCCCCTCTCACACCTCTCTGCCTGGTCTCCTTGCTTCTATTATGTTGTCCCTTTCTGTCCATTCTTCAGTAGCCAGATTCATCTGAAAATGCCAATCAAATCATATTACTTTCGAGTCATATTCTTCAAGTGAACTCTTTTTGCATGTAAATATCATCTTGATCCTTGCAAAATTTGCCTTTGACTCTGTTTCCCACCACATCTACTGACACTCACCCTATTCCTTTTCTTTGATTCAACTGGACTCCACTTTGTTTTGCCTTTTAAAAGCTCCAATTTTATTTAAAATTGAGGGCGTTTGGCTTTGCTAAGCCTCATGCCTACTGCCTCTTTGCTTCAGATCATGCCGTTAATTACATCCTACTTTTCACTAAGGTTTCAAATTAAATTTCACTTTCTCTGGGAGAGATTTCTTGCCCACTCAGTATTAACTTGATATGATTCTTTAACATAGCACCCTATTTATTTTCTTTGTATTTTTTGTTGATTCACTCATTCATTTATTCATTCATTCATTCACTTTACTTAAATCTCAGCTTTTTCATTCACTGGTAGGTACCAAGAAAGCAGAAAACTATCTTTCCAGTTTACAAACACATACCTGATTCAACAAATATTGCCTGGTTTAGAATAGGCACTGAATAAATATTTGTTGACTCAATGAGTAAACAGATGATTAGATGAATGGCAAAAATAATAAGCATTATTTAGAAATAATTTTAAAACTTTATTCTCTAAAAAAAAAATTGAAGTTGATTTGATAGGAAAGCACATGCAATATTAAACCTTAGAAGTGAAATATAAACCTTTTGTCTGGCAAATTAAAAAAAATCATAAAATTATTGGGAACTAATGAACTGATAAAATGTTTGGTAAACCTGACTAGAAACAAGTTGTACATCTAACGCAAAATCATATAGATGTGTGTGTTTAGAATATGTATAAAATATGTAGCTTTCATTACATATTCACAAATGATTAAAGATAGAAAATAAAACATAGATTAAGATATCAACTAAGCTTTAATTCAAGTAGTTTCTCTGCCTGTTAGTTGCCATGCAAGAAAATACTATTTACTATATTACATTCTTTTTCTCTTTCTCTTAATCTCTCTCTCTTCCTCTAAATGTAGGTGGAAAACTACATCCACATAGTATTACTTATTCCTTTGGCTTACCTTCACAATATAATGCTTTATTATGTAATATTATGATAGGGTGAACCCTAAGAGCAGTGTACATGATGAGATAATGAGGGCCTTTTGAGACATTTTAACAATTTAGATAAAGGAGATATTTAACATAATAGACTAGAAACGGAGAGTATACTTGCAAACAGTCAATCAATAACTACCTCATTAATACTTTTTAGTTATCCCGAGAGCCCTGATTAATCCAAGGTTATCCATTGTTCAGATAACTAACATCCACAATTTGTTAGTCCGAACCTGTGCTTAGTAGTTCCTTTATACCTGTGAGCAAAAGACAAATCGAACTTTTAGCAATCAACCTCATTATCCACGTGTTAACAACTCTACAGGCCTAGGGCTTTACTAGTACTGACTTAGGTGCTTAGAAAGCCCAGTAAGTCTAAACCAATAAGGACCCACTTAATGAACCGCGACGGTAACCGTCTCCTGGTTCCCTGTGGACTAAAGAGATTTACCGTCCTAGATGCCTGTATGTGACTGAGGAGGAATTTGGACATTCAGAAAAATACAGGCCATGGGAACAGCACCTACAGGGGCAATGCAAAGTCAAGACGTGAGGCACTTTTCTAGATCATTCATAGTCAAGGAAAGAGTTTACTACGCATTAGTAAGTAACTGAGTAAACAGAAATGCCTTTGAAGAATTTTTTGAGAGTGAGATTGACCTGGGATCTTTATTTTCCTAGCACATGGAAGCAGGTAAAATACAGCACACTCTCAGTGAGCAATGGTTGAATAAGTGATTCAAGGAATAATTACAGGACTTGTTTATTTCATTTGACTGTTTAAAAAGATCAGACTTGGTTAATTTTTTTTAAAACGAGAAAATAATACGAATGTAATAACCTTGGGGCATTATGTATTTTATTTTTGAAGTCATTAAATCATGGCAGTTTATGTGCCATACCTGATGTGGTTTGATTTAATTTGACTTCACTTTTGCCTACGAATGTTTTGTGGAAAGTTCTTACAGTGACAAATAAGTTCTCTTTTCAAAAATATCTGTAATTCTCCCGAAACACTTTGCATACAGATTTGTCTGGCATAAATATTGTTCCAAATTACCATCCTAGTCATGAAGAGGTTATCCCTCCAAAAAAGATTGCTTTTCAAAAAAAAAAAATGTTTTATTTTTCCTTTGTAAATCATTTTCATTTAAAGGATCATTTTAGTTCTTGAGATCAGAGACTTGACAAACAAAACTGAGTTCTTCCTATTGCTGTACTTGATTTTCTGTGCAATTTTGTTACTTATTTATTCATCAGGGGTGAGGCTTCCCTCTGTCACCCAGGCTGGAGGGCACATCGTCACAGCTCACTGCTTCCTTGGACTCCTGGCTCAGGTGATTCCCCACCTCAACCTCCCTCACAGCCGGGATTGCAGACGGGGCCACTAAGCCTTACTGTGTAATTTTATTTCAAACTTCCCTGGTCTATGTTAGTCTAGACAGAGTGTTCAAATATAATAAATTTTTCTCATGCGGCATAACTCTTCTATTATTTTGATGATTCAATGCATCATTCTCTTTTGGTAGTTTTAAAACGATAAAAAAATACCTGCTGAAAGCATTTATTGACTAAATAATTAGAACTATATGAAGACTATTTATTATAGGATTTGTTTTAATAAATTTCCAGAACATGATGATAATTAATTAGTTTGCTTTAGCTATTGAATTATAAGAGACTAATTCAAATAGCCAATAATTACTCTGGATGCTTCTCTGGTAGTATCATTAAACAATTATCTCATCCTACAAATGTATTTTGTTTATTATTTCTCTAAGGGTCTTACCTTATGAAATAATCTGAGAGTCATATTTAATAAAGATGTCTCAGAGTTTTTTCCCCGTTTTATTTTTATAGGGTTTGCATTATATATTCAAGAAAAGAACAATATTATCTCAAAATTTAAAGAATTTTAGGAAAGTTCTTGTCAAGTTTTGACTTATTATGATTTAGTAAATACTTTCACATCCAGACTGTCCTCTTGTTACAGAAGAGATATGTTCCTGAGAGCATATTCAGGTCAGATTTGTAAGTGAGTCAGATCCCTGATGAATGGTACATATAATAATAATAATAATGATACTGTAGTTTATACTATGATGACTCATATGAGTAATATTACAACAATCATAATAATACCCCTATACTGAAATGACAAGTTACAGAAACTACTGTGTTCAGTCTTTCAATTCACACAAATAGAACATTAAAACGAAATCATAAAAAAGTTTAGATAGGATATGGGAGACATTTCAAAGAATATGGTAAAAGCTAATGCTAAACTAATGTTTAATAAATGCTAGTCTAATAGGAATGTTATGGTTTTTTTTACTCTTCTAGCCAAGTCAGTAATAACCTTTCCATTGTAATAATTAACCGGCAATGCAGCTTAGTAATAATTGATGCTTTCTTTGGATCGCTGCCTTCTACATGTCCCATTATTCCCAGTTTCTCCTTTATAACTGGATATTGGGACAACCCAGAGAGTGGTGGCATCTGGCAGTTCTCTGAATGTTTAATTATTTCCACTTTAGTGTTGCCGTCATCACTTTTTTCTTTTCCTGCAGGTACAGGTGCACTTGCGGTGGGCTTCGCGAGGCATGGTCACAGGGCAAACGCAGACTCACAGAACAGAGTTAAATAATTCAGGTGAAAGTTGCTGTGTGTTGGCACCCCTATTGCCAGGGAGACCAGCCGCTTACGGGATGATCTGCCACAGCACACTTACACCGCATGTATCTGCTTACAGGCTCTGGAGAAACTACCTCCAAACTACTAATTTAACTATTTAATTATAAATTATCCTTATAGGGAGCCTTGACAGCCATTCAATAACCACAAAACACCATGGTTGGGTTGTCTGTAACCCAGGCATCACCTATATTATTCTTGTTTTTAAGCAAGCTATTTACTAACAAAAATACAATGACTCAGTTAATGGTATTGGTATTATACAACAAAATATTATAGCAGCCGATGATTGAAGTTTTCTAAGAGTATTGGAATTCTGAATGAATAAATTTCACATACTGTAGATTTCTGTATACGTTCTTATCAACACTCCTAAAGGAATCTAGGAACTTATTCTGTGAGAGTATTTATGACTATTCTGGGAGACACACTCTCCCTACACTGAGATAGAAATGTTCTATGATTCTACACTTTTAGTTGTGTTCGAATAAATTGAGGTGCATTTTAGGTTTTTTTACTTTTCTGCACTTTTCAAGATATTTCAATAACAATCTGAAATCTGCCCCCACCCCGGCAAAAAAAAAAAAAAAGTAAACAAAATAAAATCTTAGCACACATTGCATGAGAGGTTATAAAAATTCATTTATACTTCCAAGGATACTTTGAGAAATATTTCATGGCAGTCAGTTTACTGAAGTTAAGAATAGGATGGCGCCTGTGACTCAGTGGGTAGGGCACCAGCCTCATATACCGAGAGTGGCAGGTGCAAACCCAGCCCCAGCCAAACTGCAACAAAAAAAATAGCCGGGCGTAGTGGTGGGCACCTGTAGTCCCAGCTACTCGGGAGGCTGAGGTAAGAGAATCATGTAAGCCCAGGAGTTGGAGGTTGCTGTCAGCTGTGACGCCACCACACTCTACAGAGGGTAATAAAGTGAGATTCTGTCTCTAAAAAAAAGAATAATTCATATATATGAGACTATAATCATGATTCTTTTTAGAAAATTAACAATTTAATAGGGATAAAATTAGAACATGAGACTATCCCTTGCTTTTTTCTTTAAAATGAGACTGGCAAGTACAGGTCCAAGAGCTAAAATTCTTCTTTGAGACTACTTTTGTGTCTCCTTAACACAAACAGATAATGGGGTCAGAGACAGCACATCTATGGTATCTAGGTGTTATTTATATAAAACAGGCCATGTAGAAGTACCTGTCATGGAGGTCAAAATTATTTGAAAATTTAAAAGTGCTACACAAATATAAGAGCATATTGAATGTTGAATATATTTGTAAACAAAAATATGATTATACTCTAAGATATATTTATATTCATTTCAGAAATAGTTCACAATGATAATATGTTTTATATGTATTTTTGGGATGAAGCTGATAATTTTACTAAAAAATAAATGCGCTATTGCTACTATTTGTAACCCAAGATTTAATGTTTAAATATTGATGAAAATATATGGAATTCTTCAAAGAACAAAAAGCCCAGAATTACTGGTCTCTGACATTTACTCCTCAGCCTTCTTAAGCTCTTAAATGTATTTTCCTTAGAATCATGTTACCATGGTTATGTTCATACAATTTCAGAAGCAAAAGGTTTAAGACATTTATTTCAATGGTACTGGAGATTTACTTAAAATGTGGTTGGCATGTGGAAATTATTTCCTGGACCTCAACCAGAATTTTTCATCCTTTATAACAAGGTGTTGCAATTTTCTCTGTAAAGAAGATGTTAATAAAAGAGCTAGTTCTAGATTTAAATGGATTGATTTCAATTTGAAATATCCAGGTCAAACAGTGATATCAGTATATAAAAAAGCAATTTACAAAGCATGCTATGCTTTATGGGGGAGAAAAATTAATGTAATTTGGCCTTAAGCTAACTTTGCTTTGGATACAATTTTAGACCTTTAATATTTTTGTAATACTGTGTGTGAAATTTTGTATGGAAGTCTCAAAGCAAAAATTCTCTGAGTATTTTAAAGGTTAATAATTATAATAAAGATATTATAAGGTTAATTATGAATATGAAAATTAGGGCCAATTTTCTGCCATATCACTTTTTTAAACTTTATATATAGCCATGTGCATGGAATTAAAAAGAAAAAAAAGATCTCTTTCTGTGTCATATAACTGAAGTAAAAAGCATTCAGATTTGCAAGGACTTCTCCCCTTGGGGGACAGTTAGAATATCAGGAAAAGCATAGATTAATCACCTTTTTAAAAGTTCAGGAGACAGTCAAATATTTTGTGGTTTGATGTTTCTTTGTTTTTAGGTACGGTAAATTTGGATGATAATTGTGTAAAAATTCTATCAAATATGAGTGATATTTACCTATTAAATCAGTGGTTCACAACCTTCCTAATGCTGCAAACCTTTAATACAGTTCCTGTAGGTCACGACCCACAGGTTGAGAACTGTCGTATTAAATCATACTTTCTCTGTAATGCTATCATATTTAATTTGAAATGAGTTGCTTAGTAAAATAATTCATTTTTATTTAACTAATTTAATTATTCACTTTTGTCTCATAAAGCAAATTTATTTCTATTTCTACTAATTATATGCAGTTTTTGAACTTGAGAAATACAAGTAGATACCTCTTACATAATTATTCTTTGCCAGGTCATAAACCACACACTATGTCATATCTAGATTGTGTTTTTCTGTTTTTCCTTTCTTTTAAAACTTTATTTCTCAGACCCTAAATGTTTTAATATATACTTTTTTATTTTTAGAGAAAAGGTCATTCTAGGAAATCTCCTAAAAAATGAATGACATTATGATAATTTTAAAAAGTGATCTTAAATGTTAAAAGATGATCTTCATTTGAATTGCATATGATTACCTTGAGAAATTTTCATTACAAGATCCTCAAGAGAGACAAAAATAACAGAGCTTCCTGGCAGTCTGAATTCATTATAAAGAAAGAGGATGAATATGAAGACACTCAAATAATTTAATTTTCCTTAAATTCCAAGCATTACAAAGTAATCATACTGAAGAATTTTTTCTGTATATTTACATTAAAATTTCAGAACAATGTAAAATGTCATTGTAATAATAAGAATTTAACTAATAATAAACAGAGCAAGTCTGGCATAATGGCTCACTTGTATAAACCCAGCACTTTGGGTGGTGGATGAGGAGATTGCTTGAGACCACTGTAAGATCAGCCCGGGCAACACAGGGAGACTCCCGTCTATATAAAAGGACCCCCGTCCTTTTGATCTTTCTAAAAGTATCCAAGTACAAGACTCCTGTACTCTGGAGGTTGAAGAAAGAGGATTGCTTGTGTCCAGGAGTTCTAAGTTATAGTAAGCTATGGTCAACTGTATGTACCACTATATGACAAAACTTTTACTTACCAAATATCGTTATAGCATTTTATGACGATTTGGCCAACATGTAGAGAATATTTTGTAAATATGTTGTAAGACTTTATAGTGAATATTTGGTCAAATAAAGGTACATTTAGCTATAATTTCCCATTTCTTGTATGTATGGTGACTTTGGGGTTACTCCTTAGATGATAAGTTTTAAAAATGGAACTATCTAGGAAAAGCTCTTGATGATGTTGGCCTAGAGAAAGAGTTGATGAAGAAGACTTCATTGGCAATCACGATAACAGCAAAAATAAACAAATGGGACTTAATTAAGCTGATAGGGTTCTGCACAGTTAAGGACACAATAAGTAAAGCAAATAGACAACTTTCAGAATGGGAAAACATATTTGCATGTTATGAACATGCCAAAGACTTAATAACTAGAATCTACAGAGAACGCAAATTAATTAACAAAAAGGAGCAAACAATCTCATCTGTCTCATCTGTCATTGGATATGAGACATGAACAGAACCTTCTCTGAAGAAGATGGAAGAATGGCTAACAAACATATGAAAAAATGCTCAGCATACCTAATCATCAGGGAAATAAGACATCACCTAACCCCGGTAAGAATAGTCCACATCACAAAGTCCCAAAGCTGCAGATGCCGGCATGGATGTGGAGAGAAGTGAATCCTTTTACTCTGTTGGTGGGACTGCAAACTAATACTATATCTTTGGAAAGAAGTATGGAAAATCCTCAAATAGTGAGAAATGTACCTTCCTTTAGATCTTAAAATTCCATTACTAGGCATTTACTCAGAACAAAAAAAAATCATTTTACCATAAATGAGGACATTTGCACTAGATTATTTATCATACCTCAATTTATAATCACCAAAATGTGGAAACAACCTGAAGTGCCCATTGAATTGAAAAACCCAATTCAGTTCAACTGGGGGAAAAGAGAGGGAGGTGATGGGATCAAGGAGGAGAATGAGTGTACTACCTACCACCTAATGGACACACGTAAGGGCATTTGGCACATCTCCTAAACTAACACTTGCAAACATTGTAACCTTGTTTGTACCCTTATATCAACCCCAAAATTTAAAAAAAAAATGGAACTATCCATGGGTCGAGCTGGAGAACTGGTAATAGGAGAAGCATGTTGGTGGCCCAGTGTATTTTCTGAGTATACTGATGTGCAGTAAGTGGCCTTTCAAACTAGCATAAAATCTCCAAAGGAGGGAGCAATTAAAAAAGTCAAGGATTTGGGCGATGCCTGTGGCTCAAGGTGTAGGGTGCTGGCCCTATATACTGGAGGGGGCGAGTTCAAACCTGGCCCCGTCAAAAACTGCAACAACAACAAAAAATGTCAAGGATTAAGATCCAGCACTTGGTATTTGAGAGGATTAGGTAAAGGGTAGCAGAGACCACCCTCTGTGTTTAGGTTGGATTCAGATCGAGAGTTAATAAATGGAGCTGGAACTTAGTGAACAGATGACATTGAGGAAAGAAAGGGAATTAAGATTTCCGTAAGCAAACTAACAACAAAGTGGAGAATCTGTGAACTCACCGGAGCTTTGGAATTAGGGTTTACATAATTAAGGCAAAAAGAGTTACAAAGCCTAAAGTCTGTTTTTCCTAAAGGAAAAAGGAAAGATAAATTCATAGAGTGAAAGAACAGAAAAAAAAAAGTCATAAAGATTTTTACAATAATTAGGGTTTATTTTTAATGTGACATATTTTAAGCAATATAAGTAAACATGAATACTCTGTCTATAGTAGCAGCATACTTGTTAGAGGGAGGAAGCTAACAAAGTAGAGACATCCCCTATATAGCCACTCAGAGTAGTGAGATGGGAAAGAAAGGTCTCCAGCCACCTCTAGCTGTGGAGTCTTGCCCAGAACCACCACTTCGGAGCACAAGGAGGCAGCAGAAAACTCCAGGAGCGAGCAAAGAGTTTGGGAGCAGTGGAGAGCTGGCACACAGGGTGAGTGCTTGCACGCTGGCAAAGCTAGCCAGTTGAACTGAAGATTTTCAGACAAAGAAAGGAGAAGCCCTTCCCTGCAGTTTTTTGTTTCTTTCTTTCTTTCTTTTCTTTCTTTCTTTCTTTCTTTCTTTCTTTCTTTCTTTCTTTCTTTCTTTCTTTCTTTCTTTCTTTCTTTCTTTCTTTCCTTCTCTCTCTCTCTCTCTCTCTCTCTCTCTCTCTCTCTCTCTCTCTCTCTCTCTCTCCCTCTCCCCCTCCCTCCCTCCCTACCTTCCTTTCTTTATTTTTTTCCAACAAGGTAACTTGGGAGACTTGGGTTCTCAAGTGGTTCCCAAGTGTTCAAGTGATCTTGAACAGAGCCCAGGGGCCAGGATTGAGTCAATGAGCAGAGCAGAGCTCTGGGTCATTTGTCTGCTTGCTGGGCACACCCATTGTGGGAGAGCTGCCTGGGAGAAACAGCCTGTAGGACTCTAGCATGAGGCCAGTTCTGCAGTGCCTGCTGAAGTGGGCAGCCACCAGTGGGAGACTTGAGCAAAACACGATTTCCTGGGACACCATTTGAGACCATAAAAATGCATCTATTAAGTACACTGAAATGAGCTTCAGACTTGCTACCCTGCAGGGACTGAGGGTAAAGAAAATAAGAAAACTGAACCAAGCAAGGCTCTTTGGAGAGGTAGTGGCTTCTAGCCCGCATCTTATACAGCCATATCACCATCTTCATTAACATCACATACCCCAGAATAACACCTGTTGTCCAGGCAATACATGCATGTGTGTGTGTGTGTGTGTGTGTATTTCCATTTTCCTTTCAGTTTTTCCCCTAGTTTTTTTTGTAATTATTATTTTTCATTGTTGCTTTCTTCAGCAGCAAGAGCTCCATTTTTGATACAGTTTTTTCTTCTCCTTTTATCATTTCCTTTCCTCAAATTTTTCACTTCAGGTTTTTGGTTTGTATATTTGTTTTGTTCCATTTTGTTAAAGTATTCCATTTTTCCGTTCTTTAATAATAAGAGCTCCATTTTTGCTTGGTTTTTCTGCTGGTTTTATTCTTTTCTGCCTTTCCATTTCTCTCCATTTCTCTCTCATTTTGTAAAAATTTGTTTTGCTTTGCCTATCTCTCCCACATAAATTTCCCAAATAACAACTATGGTATATGCCCCTTTTCTCACAGTTTATATAATTTTACTTCCAATTTTCTGCATATGCTTTTATTATGATGATTTTATCTTTTTTCTGATATGTTTTATTGTTCATCAATTTGTATTCCATTTATGGGACAGAGCCTCACTCTGAGCCTTGGACTAGGGTGCCACAGCATTGGTCTGGCTCAAGGAGACCTCGATAACCTAGTCTAGGGCATCTTTCTAGCGTTGGCCTTTGAAAAGGTGCTAATGCAACATGCTACTATATTTTCTCATGTATTTGGTTGGGTCTTGTTTTAGCTCAGCTGGTAATCAGCTTCTAACATCAAGGAATCCATCCATCCCAGCCCCCCAGACCAAGAATTGCAGGTGTGGGTCAAAGCACCCTACTGAAAACCACTATTAGTCTTGTCTCTCTCTTTCATTCTTCTCTCCTTTTTGTTAATCTTTCCTTTTACTCCCTGTTTATTCTTATTTTCTTTTTTGCTATCTTTCTCCCTTTTTCCTCTTCATTCTCTTCCTTATTTTTCCCTATACCAAAAGGACACTTGAACACCTAAGGACAGAGAGAAAGTAATTTAAAAAGAAGGAGGAAGTGAATGAAAAAAGTAGGGAAGCAAGCAGAAAAGAAGAAAACACTTATGAGGAGGAACAAAAAGGAATATCCTAGTAACATGAAAAAACAGAATAGACCACACCCCCCAAGAAATCATGAGGTAGCTACTTGCAGAGGGTTCCACCAATAAAGAAATATTACAAATGACAGAAATGGAATTAAAAATATGGATGATAACAAAATGAAGGAAATTACAGAAAAAGTGGAAAATAACTAAAAGAAAATCCAAAAAAAAAAGCAAACAAGAGATAAAAGATATGAAGAATATAGAAAGAATATAGCAGAACTTAAAAAACTGAAGCATTCAATCAGGAAATTTTAAGGTGTATTACAAAGTATCAAAACAGACTGGACTTGGAGAAAAAAGAATCTCTGAGCTAGAGAATAAAGATTTTGAGCTAACACAGGCTGTTAAAGAGGCAGAAAAGAAGAGAGAGAAAGCAGAACATTCATTAAGAAAATTCGGGACCACGAAGTTTTCAAACATACGAAGTATAGGTATCCCAGAAGGGGAAGACAAACACTCCAGAGGAAGTGTTTGGACACCTTACTGGAAGATATCATACATAAAAATGTCCTAAGTATCACCAAAGATTCTGACACACTCTTTTCAGAGGGATGTCAAAACTCTGGTGTCCCAACTCAAATTCAACTCAGCGCTCAATTCAACACATTGTCATGAACCTGTCCAAAATCAAGACAAAAGAGTAAATTCTGCAGGCAACCAAGAGTAAGTACACATTGACCTACAGGGGCAAATCCATCAGGCTGACAGTGGACTTCTCTAGAGAAACATTTCAAGCCAGAGGAGAATGGTCATCTACCATTAACCTTCTTAAACAAAACAATTTTCAGCCTGGAATTTTATAACCTGCTAAGCTAAACTTTAATATGGATGGAGAAATTAAATATTTTACTGATATGCAAACATTGAGGAAATTTGCCATAATAAGATCAGCTCTATAGCAAATACTTAAGACATAGTCTCCATACTGACCATCACAATACAGCACAAGTAAAGTAAGCATCCATAAAATTAAGGATAAAATATAGCCTGAACAATGAAGCAAAGGATAAAACTAAGCAACAGACTTTCACAAAATAAGATGAATAGAAGTTCACCACAATTATCAATTCTCTAAATAAATGTTGATGGCTTGAATTCTCCCAATGAAGAGCACAAGCTGTCTAATCAGATAAAAAAAAAATAAGCTGTCTATATGCTGTCTCCAGGAAACATACCTAGTCTTGAATGAGAAAACAAAACTCAGGGTAAAGGTGTGGGAAACAGTATTTCAGGCAAATAGAAATCAGAAGAAAAGAGGGCTCCCAATCTTGTCTTCAGATAGGTGGATTTAAAGCAACTGAAGTCAAAAAAGACAAAGATGGACAGTTCATACTGGCTAAGGGAACAATACAACAGAGGACATTTCAATTCTAAATATTTATGCACCCAACTTAAATGCTCCCAGAAACAGACCTTAATTAGTTTGAGCAATATGATATCCTATAACCATATAATAGCATCGACCTTTAACACTCCTCTTTCAGAGCTGGACAAATCCTATAAACAGAAACTAAACAAAGATACAAGGGACATAAATATGACCTAAGAAAAAATGGAATTAATACACATATATACAACACACCATCCCAAAGCAAAACAATATTGTTCTTCTCTTCAGTCCATGTAATATTCTCCAAAATAGTTCATATCCTAGGACACAAATCAAACCTCAACAAAATCAAAATGCTCAATAAAATCTTAGCCAATCAATTACAGCTACACATTTATTTTTATTAAATCATTGCTGTGTACATTCATGCATTCATGGAGTACATGGTGCTGGTTTTATATACAATTTGATATACTTACAACAAACTGGTTACCTTCACTGCACTTCCTTAATTATTGTGTTAAGACATTTTTACTCTATACTTAGTAGATTTGACATGTACCCTTGTACAGCTACACATTTTTAAAGTTATACATCATGATCAAGTCAGCTCCATCCCAGGGATGCAAAGCTGGTTTAACATATGCAAATGCATAAATGTAATTCACCATATCAATGGGACCAAAAACAAAGAACATATAATTCCCTCAATTGATGCAGAGAAAGCATTTGATAAAATTCAGACCCCTGTCCTAACAAGAACAGTTAAGAAAATAGGGATAGGAGGCAGATTTCTTCAGCTAATTGAAGCCATCTATGACAGCTAATAGCATACTGAATGGAGTAAAACTGAAAGCTTTTCCACTTAGAACTGGAATCATAGAAGAATTTTCACTATTGCCATTATTATTGAACATAGTTCTGGAAGTTCTAGCCAATGTAATCGGGCAAGAGAAGAATATAAAGGGCATCCAAATGGAGTCAGAGGATGTCAAACTCTTGCTGTTTGCCAAAGATATGATCTTATACTTACAAAATCACAGAGAATCAACTATAAGACTCCTGGAAGGGATCAGGAAATACAGGAATGTCTCAGGATACAACATCGATGTCCACAAATCAGTAGGCTTTGTGTATGAAAATAACAGCCAAGTTGAAAAGCAAATCAAGGACATAATTCCCTTCACAGTAGCTTCAAAGAAAATGAAATACTTAGTAATATACCCAACACAAAAGGTAAAGGAGCTTTACAAAGAGAATTATGAAACCCTAGGAAATGAAATAGCAGAAGACACTAACAAATGGAAGAACATACCATGCTCCTGAATGGGAAGAATCAACATTGTCAAAGTGTCCATTCTACCAATAGCAACCTACAGATTCAATGCAAACCTCATTAAAATACCAAATCATATTTTGAAGAACTGGAAAAAATAGTACTGTGTTTTGTACGGAACCAGAAAAAGCCTTATTGAGCTAAGGCTCTTCTTGGTAATAAAAACAAATTTGGAGACATCACCCTGTCAGACTTCAAGCTATATTACATGTCCACAGTAATCAAAACAGCATGGCATTGGTGCAAATATAAAGACATAGACATATGGAACAGAATAGAAAACCAAGAGATGAAACTAGTCTCTACTTACCATCTGATCTTTGATAAATCAAAGATAAGTGGATTCTGCAGAAAAGAATCCATATTCAACAAATAGTGCTGGGAGAAGTGGATATCCACCTGTAAAAGAATGAAACTGGACCCTCACCTTTCACCACTTACAAAAATTGACTCAAGATGGATAAAAAACTTAAAACTAAGACACAATATGATAATAATCCTAGAAGAAAGTGTGGGAAAATCCCTCATTGATGTTGGACTGGAGAAAGATTTTATGACAAAGACTTCAGTGGCTATTGCAACCACAATTTAAATAAACAAATGGGACTTAATTAAACTGAAAAGCTTTTGCACAGTTAAGGACACAACAAGTAAAGCAAAAAGACAAACTTCAGAATTGGAAAAGATACTTTTAGGATATGAATCTGACAAATGGTTGATAACTAGAATTTACAGAGAACTCAAATCAATCAATAAAAAAGAAAAAAAAAATCCCATCTATCACAGGGCAAGAAATGTGAATAGAACCTTCTCCAAAGAAGTCAGACTAATGGCTAACAAACATTTGAAAAAATGCAAATTGTTCCTGATTGTCAGAGAGATGCAAATGAAAACCACCCTGAGGTATCACCTAACCCCAGTGTGAATAGCCCACATCACAAAGTCTCAAACCTGCGGATGCTGACATGGATGTGAAGAGAAAGGAACACTTTTACAGTGCTGGAGGGACTGCAAACTAATGCAGGCTTTATGGAAGAAAGAATCCTCAAAGAACTCAAATTAGACCTCCCATTTGATTCTGCAATCCCATTACTAGGCACCTACCCAAAGGAGCAAAATATCTTTTTATCTTAAGGACATTTGCACTATTCTATTAACGGAGCTCAATTTACAATTGTCAAAATGTGGAAATAACCTAAATGCCCATCAACACAGGAATTGATTAACAAGCTGTGGTATATGTATACCATGGACTTCTATTCAGCCATTAAAAAGATGGAGACTTTACATCTTTTGTTAACCTGGATGGAGGCAGAGCACATTCTTCTTAATAAAGTATCACAAGAATGGAGAAGTAAGAATCCAATATACTCAATACCAATAAGGAGCCAGTAGATGATCTAATATATGCCCATATAAGAGAGAAATTTAAATCAATTCCATATTTGGGGTTGAGGGTATGAAGGATTGGAGAGAGAGGAAGAGGATGAGGAATGGCTGGCCTCCCACTTAATGAACTCAAAGTTAGAGTGCATGGTGCATCTCTTTGGGCAGGACAGTATTGTAAGAGACTCTACCTAATAGATGCAATCATTGTAACCTTATTCTCTGTATCTTAAATGACAAAAATGAAAAAAATGAAAAGAAAATTACATGGGAGAAGATGAGAAAGGGCAAAATATAAATTAGCGTATGATGAAAAAAATTAAAATATAATACCAGAAAAAGGGGAAGAAGAAAAAATATTAAATGATTTCCTTCTTAGAGAATTTAAAAATATTCTGTAGGCTGCTAGAATTTTTTGGAAATCCAAGAAGTTACAATTGAAGCTAAATCTAGTAAATATTCATGCTTTAAATGAATGGAGAGTGGAGTTGAGGTGATTAAATGAGCCTACCCAGAATGAACTATCTTATTAAGTAGATACCAAAAGATTCAATGCTTTCAAAGATAAAAATACTGAAATAGCCAAAAAAGTTAAAAGAAATCGAACCGAAACAAAACAAAACTTCTACCTACTTCTTAAAGCAATCTCTGTGGTAATGTGCATTTTTGGAGACTTTTTCCTCCCTGAAAATATTTAAATAATTCCAGTCCTGTAGCAGTGTAAGGATGCACATATGAGGTTATGATACATTCCCCATTTCAATGAATATAACAAATATTCCCAGCAATATAAACTCATAAAATCCATTGTGCCCAGGTGAAACGACGGAGCCTGCATAAATAAAACAATAATAGTGCTAAGAAAAAAGGCAACCTACATTAAGAAACAGATCGTTAAATCACTTGAGAATTTTGACTACACTATGTTGAAAATTTAACAAACAATATATTGTTTTTTGGAATTCTTTGCTATGCTACTTGAATAACTAATAAAAATGTTCTCTATAAAAATATATTTTCTTACATTTGTTTTAGCTATTTATTTTATTTTATGATTTCTTATTTTGCTTACTTATTTTATACATTATGTTCAGCAAATAAGGCCCCAAAGATGTCCACATCATAATCTTGTGAATCTGGGATTGTGTTATATTACATAGCAAAAGAAATTTTTACAGGTGTGATTAAGGGAGACCTTGAGATAGCAAGAATATCCTAAATTCCACAGATGGATTTAACCTAATCACAATGAATTTTTAAAAACAAAAAACATATTCTGGCTTCAGGGACCCAGACAGATCGAATTCTAAGAACAATTGAACTCACTTTTGTTGGCTTTGAAGATGAAGGCAGGGGCCAAAAGACAGGGAGGGTCAACGGCTTCTAGAAGCTGGAGAAGGCAAGCACATGATGGAACTTTAAAGCCAGAAAAAGGAATGCAATTCTGCTGAGAGCTCGATTTTTTTTTTTTGTTGTTTTGTTTTGTTTCTAGAGGCAGAGTCTCACTGTATTGCCCTCAGTAGAGTGCCATGGTGTGAGAGCTTGATTTTAATCCAGTGAGTCCGAGTCAGACTTTAAACCACTGAATTATAAGATCATAAATTACATTATTTTAAGCCACCAAGTTTGTGCTGTGTGTGTTACAGTAGCCAAAAAGAAATATACACAAACACAAGTAAGTACTTTTCTATACAGAAATAAAGTTGAAAGGAATAAATGGTAAAATGAACATAATGAAGGAGAAAATGAAGTTTAATAGAATCCAATGAACAGGAATTTAGAATTCCAATAAATTAGAATAGCTATAATAAATTAGCTATATTTAGTTCACTCTATCATTGACATAGAATTAAATTCATTTTTATTACACTTAAATTTTGTTCCCAAAATATGCCTGAAAATGTATAAGTAATTATTTATTTAAAATAAAGTTTTCCCAGAGATTCAGTGAGTGAGATGTATTAAGTAGACATAAATATGCATTCATTATCCTTCAGAGCAGTCAATATGAAGAGCCCCCTCAAGACTGGATTTTAGCTCAAATTTAAAAAAAAATCTTTTATTTTGAAAGCCTATCTATAAATTAAGACTTTCAGAACATATACTTACCTCTCAGACCTCTACAAATAAAATTATTAAATATACGTCTTTCTTTATTTTTTATTTCTTTAGACAGAGTCCCACTTTGTTGCCCTTGGTAGAGTGTCATGGCATCATAGCTCAAGCAAACTTAGACAGTTGGGGTCACGTGATCCTTTGCCTCAGCCTCCCTAGTGCTGGGACTACAGGTGCCCACCAAGCGTGCCTGGCTATTTATGGAGATGGGTTCTCCCTCTAGTTCAGACTGGTCTGAACTCCTGAGCTCAGGAGATTCGCCTGCCTCGGACTCCCAAAGTGCTAGGATTATAGGCATGAGTCACTGCATTGGCCTAAATATATTCTTTTAGGTTGCCAGATTGTGACCAATTATTAGTAGGTACTCAGCCCACCCTTTGTTCATAATCATAGTCATAAATATTACATAAGGGAACATAAAAAGTGTGGTTATTATCAGCCATCAAATGTGGAGCACTTTTACTTCTATGGCATTCCATCAAACCATACCACATCGTGACGACGGAGGACTTTATGTTATTTACTGAAACAATAGCATGAGTCACCACAGTCTTCATCACATGAATTCTCTTTTACACTTGCTAGACTTTGGTGCACCGTTAAGCATTTCAATTAATCATTAGTAATCATAACAGCCCATTTAGTTATGGTGCAAGAGAAAGTTATCCCATTATTCCCTGATCACTAAGTTGAACAGGGTTTAATGGCTAGAAAATTGAAATGGTAGTTTTTGGTAAGTCTGTTTTTTAGTCTTTTTACCCCATTGCAGAAAAACAAAATCACATACATACACACACAGAGCAACCAATCTTGAGAATTAAAGAGTTGGAAAACTTTCCACTTGCCACAGAGGCAGACTTTGATCCCAGTTAGCTCGCTCCCAGGCCCAGGCCAATGAACAGAGAACTGATTTGACGCCACAGAAGCAGTCCCCAGAGACATCGCCTCCGAGCCAGACCCACACTGTGTGGCTGAGGTCCCAGGACTTTTGTAGGGAATTGTCTACACGTGCATAAGTCTCTTCACACTAGCACTTTAAGAGGAGTACTTAGTATTTGCTTTGTTTGTTTGTTTGTAGAACAGGGTCAGCATCAATGGCAATTTTCCCAAATCAACATTTTGTAAACACATGGATTATTTAGTTTCTTGATTCAGGTGTCCTAAACCCCTACTTCACTATTGAGATGTTGGGATAAATATGTTACTCAAAATTTGGGCCATAAAATTTGATGGATAAACTTTTTACCATTTGTGAAAGCAATAAAGTGATTGTGAAGGAAATGCTTTTTCTGTTTTCCTTGTCTTATTATTGCTCTGTTTCTCCTTCCGTGTGGCTATCCTTACGAAGACACTTATAAAATACGTTATTATCCAAGTATTATTCCTATTCACTCATGATATGGCCACAAACGTGTGCTACAGATATGAAGGGTGACGGTGGCTTTATGTCAGTTGTCTGTTTTGATGTTCTCTAGTAGTGAGATCTGTAGGCCAACATTGTCTTGACTCCTACGGTGAAGCCGAATCACAAAACACTGAGTAAGAACTTGTGTTTCTGCTGCTGTGTTTTGCTTCATTAACATGTCAACACAGAGAGACTTGGTGACAAGCTGATTTACTTTTATTATTTGAGAACTTGTCAAACACTAGAAGAGGTTTACAGATAGCTTCTTTAAAATGTAGAAAGTGTACCAGTGTTTCCTGTATTAATAACCAATCACTTCCATAGGAAGTTTGGTGCAGTCAATGTACAACCTCTGCCCACAGGCTGGAGAGACAAGTTGGAGATAGTGATGAAAATATAAAGTGATTTTCACATTTGTTGCTTCTTTAGACTGTGCTATAGCATTATTTAAGTCAAGATGATGGGTTCATTTTTCTAAAAGGCCGACCACCTGTTTACGAGATACTCAGGGTTTTGTGAGTATGTTTGTTCAGACTAGGGTGTGATGTGGAATCCAAGGACACTGAGGTGGTAATGTATGACTAATAGAGTACAGTTAGAACTGTTACTAGAAATAGTATATATGGGTAGTCTGCAACTCTAAGGAAAGAAACACACGTTTTTAGGGATTTATTCTGCCTTAAATGTTGTTTCTTTTTTTTTTTTTCAGATTTGTGCTCTATAAAGACAGAAAAAACACAGTGCAAAAAAAAAAAGAATTTTTTCTGATTATAATAGAAAGTATATTAAGTTTCATGACATATTTAAGTTATCAGAACTAATACTGAGTTACTGGTCAAAGCATGGTGACAGTTATATCAACCCTGTAAAAAAGACCTTTTCATCCATCGTTTCATAATTTTAAAGTGAAATTGCTGTTTGAGAATCATTCAACCAATTCAAACTTGAATTGGAGAACACCGACATAAATCCCATGAAAATATACATGTATATCAAAATGTGCTTGATTTAACAAATTAATTATTAGAGATGGCATCATTTGGAGAGACAGTCTCACTCTATTGTCCCAGATGAAGTACAGGGGCCAAATCACAGGTCACCATGACCTTCAACTCCTCAGCTCCAAAGATTCTCCTGCCTCAGCCTCCTAAGTCTTCCTAAGTCCTCCTGGGACTAAAAGTGTATGCCACTGAGCCTCATTGTTTTTCAACTTTTCTGCAGAGGCAGAGTCTATCGATGTTGCCCAGGCCGGTGTGGAACTCCTGGATCAAGCAGTCTTCCCACTTAGGCTTCCCAATACTTAGGCTTGAGTGAACACGTGTGAGAAACCACACCTGTCCCAAATGAATTATTTAAGGGTGGCTCGGCGCCTGTGGCTCAACGGGCTAAGGCGCCAGCCACGTACACCTGAGCTGGCGGGTTCGAATCCAGCCCCTGGGCCGCCAAACAACAATGTCGGCTGCAACCAAAAAATGGCCGGGTGTTGTGGCGGGCACCTGTAGTCCCAGCTACTTGGGAGGCGGAGGCAGGAGACTCGCTTGAGTCCAGGAGTTGGAGGTTGCTGTGAGCTGTGAGGCCACAGCACTGGGTCCAGGGTGACAGCTTGAGGCTCTGTCTCAAAAAAAAAAAAAAAAAAAGAATTATTTAAGGGTAAAATTCAGTCAAAAGCAATAGAAATGACATGTATGAACAGAATAAACAATAGTAATTTGAAGATAAATACTATATTCATATAATTCTTCAACAGGAAGAATTTATTGAATTATTGAATAGGTATCTATTGAGAATTATCTCTGTAGATCTCCAGGTGATACTATATGTGGTTAAAATATAAAAGGTAACAGGCTCTGTTTTAAGAAATTTACACTCTAATTAGAAGAGAGTAAGAGACATGTAGCTGTATTCCCAAGAACACTCCACTTTGGGGTAAAATTTGAAACCAATAATACAAAAAACAAATAATATTACCATGTTTCCAGCTTTGGAAAATTCAACTTTAATCACATTCTCCTAAAGTATACATAAAGGAAATATTTCTCATCTTAGCTTGATGAACTTCATTTCTTATCTCTGGCATTAGTTCATGATACTGTTCCCCCATTCTGCTAATTATTTTTCTAATTATTTTTTAAAAATATATACTTACCTCCTGCTTTGTGTTAAGCACCAGGCTAGTTATGAGGTCTGCGATAATAAGTAACATTTGGGAAGACCCACTATGCCTTCCTGGTGTTTACTGTCTGATGGAGGAGAAATAATTCAACATAAACAAGTACATCATTAAAATTGACTTAAAAATTCATCAAAGAATGAGAGCTGAATGCTGAAGAGAGAGGTTGTGCTTAGATCTTAAATATCTTAACAACTTAAATTTGTGGTAAGTCCTGAGTTCTTTGTATAAATAACACCTCATTAGTCATAAAAACTTTCCCTGAATGCCTGGAGGATTTTAACCATCATTAAGGATCAAAAATATATAAACCTGTTCCATGTCAGTTCACAGTGTCAGTGATGGTGCCTGTCACCCAAGAGCAGAGCAGCGTGAAGCAATGGTGGCTGAAGGCTCACAGGGGGTTCAGGTATTAGCATTATGATGCCACAGGAAGAAGATACCTTTATTTACATGGAATCCATGAGAGCATCCTTAAAGGGGGGTGGAATTTAGCTGTACTTGTATGCTGTCAGAATTTGATAAAAGCAGAAGAAAAGAGACTCAGGAACATACAAGATTTATTATTTTGGTTGTTTAAGCAAAATATACGAACAACAAAAACAATGACATAAAAATCGACATTTTTGAAGTTTCAGAAAATTTTTCTGCTGTCAGAAGTTAAATTGCAAGCAGTGTGTCTATTCTTCCTGCCTGCCAGTTTTCACATTTTGCAGCATCATATTAAATGTATGAGGTAGAGATGGAAGACTCGAAGCTGAGAAGGATCATCAGAGTGATTTATTCATTACACTCAAACTATCAAAACAAACAAAAGAGTAAATATGTCTTGTGCAAAGTAGGCTATTTTAGCTGTAAAGAAATGCTTAATACAGTAAGCAAGGGCACATGAGATTACAAATTTATGCCTCAAAAGAAATAAGCATTTCTGTGGAGTCAGGCAGAAACACAATGAGCCGGTGTGTTCCCACACGATCGAGCCTTGTAACACATGCTCGTGACTGTCAGCTCATGTTTTGTACTTTGCCTCATAGTTAAGTTGAACCTGATTTTAGAGAATGCTCCACAACAGACTGTTTTTATGGAGACAACCTTGTCTTGGGTTAACCCTATTTGGTCAAGCATTTTTCAATCAATCAATTATTATTATTATTTTTCTTTTTTATTAATAGAAGAGATCTCACTATACTGCCCAGTCTGCCATGCAGTGGCTATTCACAGGCAAGCTCATAGCATCCTCTGGAGCTGAATGGTGGGCTGGACTCAAGTGATCCTACTGCCTCAGCTGTCCAAGCAACTGGCACTACAGGTGTGTGCCACAATGCCCAGCTTTATCATGATTTTCTACAGGTGTATGCCACAATGCCCAGCTTTATTGTGATTTTTTAATACTATATAATACTGACTAGAGTTTTAAAATCTAGTACTTTCATGTCTTGTTATTATAGTGAAAAAGTGATTATTCTACAATGGGTGATTGGCTTAACAAGTTATAATGAATGTGAGAAAATGAAACAATGATCTGGAAAAATATGGACTGACATAAAAAGACAATCACAATGAAAAGCTGAATGCAAGAGAATAGCACTGCATTGTGCCCCAATACAGGAATATTCTACCAAGTAGGATTTAAATGATAAAGAAAGTGACAGGAAATACATGTTTCAGATCAAATCTTTAATCTAAATGTATTACAGAATTGTATGGCTTCATGTAGTAGAAAACTTCAGTAAACAAAAAAAAATTTATATGTATCCATTTATTTAAAAATTTTTAAGTTTTTTGAGATATAAAATATATTTTTTAATTCACATATTTAACATATGCATTTGCATGAATTTAGACATATTCATATACCCATGACTCTGTCACCACAATCAAGGAATTTAATGTATTCTTCACCTGCAAAAATTATCTTGTATTATCTTGTATGTGTATAAAGTAAGAACACTTAACATCAGGTTCACCTCTTAATATATTTTTGACTGTTGTTAACCTACACTCATCTTTTAGAATGACTATAAGGAAAAAATGAATGTTGATAACGATGTGTAGAAATTGGAACCCTTGTGCACTATTGATGAAAATGTAGAATGGTACAGACACTTTAGAGAATAGCATAGAGGTTTCTTTAAAAATTAAAAATCGAATTTCCACATGATCTAGCAATTGTATACCTAGAAGTACATAAAATAATAAAAATCAGTATATGGAAGAGATATTTGTGCCCCACGTTTATTGCATCATTTTTCAAGGTCACCAGGACACAAAAACAGCCCAAATGTCTGTAAGGACAAACGAAGAAAATGCAGTCCACACTCACAGTGGAATAGGATCCAGGCTTTTGTGACAGCATAAATTAACCCAAAGGGCGCTGTGCTAAGTTAAAAAAGCCAACAACAATAATAAGATTTTTCTTTTGTAAGAGGTTAACCTAGACAATCTAGGGTTCTTAAGGAAGCACCACGCAATTATAGCTCAGGCAGTTTCTGGCTTTACTTTTTGCCACCATGGCTTTTTTATCTTCACTGTAATCTCATTTTTTAGATGGCTGCTGAAACTCCAGCCATCTTGTCCACATTTCCAGTAAGGACCAAAGAGGAAAAATAAAACAATATAACTTCCAGCTGTCTTTAAGTAATTTTTTTCTAAAGCTCTTTATGTGAATGAATGTGTATGAAGTAGATGGAAGACATTAAATAAAATCTCAATCTTTTGCAGCAAAAATGGTTATACTGATGAGATGCAAATATGCCCTAAAACTATGCTGTCAAAATGCTGACAATGAATTTATCTGGGTGATGCCAAAAGGTGCTGTCAAATACTCGTATTGCAGAACAAATAAAAATGAGCTTAAGAAATATAAGACTGAGTT
Source organism: Arctocebus calabarensis (assembly GCA_963573935.1). Classification (NCBI taxonomy): domain Eukaryota; kingdom Metazoa; phylum Chordata; class Mammalia; order Primates; family Lorisidae; genus Arctocebus; species Arctocebus calabarensis. Next base: position 24,473 of record CAUYON010063921.1, read on the forward strand.
TTTTTGTTTGAGGTCAAATACAGGACATGTCCCAAAGGTCGCCAAACATACATACACAGGGAAAATGGGAAATTGTAGCTCAAGGTACCGTTATTTACAAAATATTCATTTTAAAACGTTACACAATATTTACAAAGAGTTTCTATATATATATAGATACACAAATATTAAAAATACTAAAAAAGTACAATATCGTGTGAGTTTGTTAATTTTTTTCTATGTTTGGCAACCTTCGGGATACCCCTTAGTGACAAAAAAGGACAACATAAAAATTTTCAAAGACACAGAAGTCCAGTAGATAACAACAGAGTGATGTAATACTTCTTTTTGTTGTTATTGTTGTTTTGTTTTTCTTGCCTACCTCACATTACCAGTTAGCAATTCCATTTCTGCATTAGAGAGCATGTTTAAATACTTTACATTTCTTGGTTGAGTAGATAGGCAAGTGTCTACTATAAGAAGACAATGAAACTACATATTCTGTCAATCCAGATTGGAAGACTACACCATTCAGGGACTGGTTTGTTTTCTCCGTATTGCGTATTGTAGACACGGTCTGTCTTGTGTTACAGAGTAGAAAAATCTCTTCAATTAAATACACACCAACCCCCAAAACACACCGTCAACATGCTCGGGTGGTTACACTTTCCTGTACTTAATTTTCTTTGATGTAAAGTTGTCTCCAGAAACCCCATTGAGAGGTTGTGCATTTTCTGGGAAATTCCACAACTCCAGTTTCCCTTTCATTTATCCATCCTTCCGACCACCGATCATGTTCCAACTATATTCCTTTCCCAGTGGGTTGCTCTCTTTTCTTCACACACTAAATTAAATGTCCTCAATGCTGTCAGAGATCTTCGAAGAGCTGTTGGGAAGATGTCAATCGTGTGTTTAAAACATGAAACATCTACTAATTACCTGTTGGGTAAAACCCAAACTTGCTGGCCATGCCCCTCTTCATATATTTTGATCAAAAAGAATTAGTTATTTGTTAAAGATTGCTCTATAGTTCCCATTTTTTGTGTGCGCTTCAGAATTATCTGGGGATTCTGTTAGTGTGCAAATTACTAGTATCTGATTCCTGAAACTTTTAGTTAATAGGTCTGGTCCTGACAAGTTTCCGTGTGGCGTTGATACTCCGTACTGGGAAGCACAGTTTGATAACAGTTTCTTCAAACATTCCTTTTTCCATGTCTTTGTTGTTCCTGTTCTCTTTGCTTGGTATTGGTTTCCTTTACTTTCATTAAAAAAAAAAGAAAAGCCAGATGGTGCTTTCTTTTTTTTTTTAATCTTTTATTTATTTATTTTTTATTAAGTCAAATACATATAGATACATGAATGCATTCATGCATATGTGGGTACAATGTGCTGTTTTTTTAAAATTTTAATCTTTTTTCCCCCTGATAACTGTTATTTTATTGTCACACTGTTGTATAGTCATTTGACTACTTTCATAATAAATACAGAAGTATGTTAAATTATTTAAAAACACATATCATATTACAACAACAAAAGTGTCTTAGAAATGGAACCAAAACTCTCAAAAGCTTTGTAATTTTTCATGAAATTTAAATCATGTAATCTGCTATACTTTTAGGTGGAACGTTCTGCTGTTTATTGTCTAAATTTTGAAGTTGAGTGCTTCAGCTATTTCTCTTTTCTTTTTTGTAAATTAAGTCATATACACATAGATCATCTATACATTGATGCGTTTATGGGGTACAATGTGCTGATTTTATACAATTAGGAATGCTTACATCAAACTAGCTAGAGTAGCCTTCACCCCATTTACTTAAGTATTGCATTAAGACATTTATACTCCATAGTTAATAGACTTGACTTGTACCCTGTGATATGTGCCATAGGAATGGTCCCACCATTTACCCTCCTTCCATCGAATTCCCCCCACCCATCCCCCTTCTTTTCCCGCCTTCATCTTGAACTACAGTTGTGATTTATCTTTCTTATGAAACTGTGAGTGATTCTAAATTGGTTTCAAATAGTCCTGAGTACATTGGATACTTATTCTTCCATTCTCAAGAAACTTTACTAAGAAAAATATGTTCCAGCTCCATTCATGTAAACATAAAGGAGGTAAAGACTCTATCTTTTTTAAAGGCTGCATAATATTCCATGGAGTACATGTGCCACAATTTATTAATCCATTTATGGGTTAATGGGCACTTGGGCTTCTTCCATGACTTGGCAATTATGAAGGGAGCTGCATCTGGTGCAAATATTTTTGTTGTAAAGTGATTTTTTTGGTCTTTTAGATATGCACCTAGTAGAGGAATTGCCAGGTCGAATGGCAGGTCTACTTTTAGAATCCTGAGTGTCCTCCAAACTTCTTTCCAAAAGGAACGTACCAGCTTGCACTCCCACCAGCAATGCAGCAGTGTTCCCTTTTCTCCACATCCACGCCAACATCTGTAGTTTTGGGATTTTGTTCTGTGAGCCACTCTTACTGGAGTTAGATGATATCTCAAAGTTGTTTTGATTTTCATTCCTATGATTAAAGATGATGAGCATGTGTCTGTAGGCCATGCGTCTGTAGGCCATGCGCCCATCTTGTTCAGGAAGCTTCTGTCCAAGTCTCTTGCCCACAATGAAATGCAATCACTTGTTCATTTCTTATTAGTAAGTTTGAGTTCTCTGTGGATTCTGGTTATCAAACCTTTGTCAGAAACATAGCCTGCAAATATCCTCTCCCACTCTGAGGGCTGCCTGCTTGCTTTACTTACTGTGTTCTTGGCTGTGAGGAATTTTCTTAACTTTCTTAGCAAGTAAACCTTTCTTTTACAACACCTTAAAAAGTACCTTTGAATAATGCCCATTATCTCACTAAAATTATTTCTTTATATCATTGTAACATCCTGGTATATTTGAACATCTCTTTTAGATAAGATAATCCTCAGGGGGTTCCTAAATGAACCTGGACTCCTGTAGCAAAAAAGGGTCCCTGGGATTGCTGTTGGAAAGAAATGTGCATGGCAAATAAAAACCGTGGCCTGACTTCTTCGTCTGAACGTTTTATTCAAGGTAAGTGGGAAGCTAAGCGCGGCAGTCACTGAGTGTGCAACCCCAACTCCCCCGGTTACGCCGAGGTGCACACACACAGACACACAGCAGACCTCCACGCGGTCTTTCTGTTCTGGCATTAAGAAGGGTGTAGTACAAGAGGCTGGTCATTGGGCAGCGTTTGTGGCTCAAAAGAGTAGGACGCTGGCTCCATATGCCGGAGGTGGCAGGTTCAAATCCAGCCCTGGCCAAAAAAAAAAAGGGAACAAAAGGCTGGTCCTAGGAAAGGGATGGAGGAGAAAAGGACATTTTTTTCCCCCTGTGAATCTTGAGATAATCTGACTTTCTCAGATTATGTCAATATTGATCCTGTGCAACTTTGCGGTAGGACCCACAAGCTCATCACAAAACAATCTTCAGATAAAAGAGTAGATAAAGGTCATAGTATTTTTCAAAAATACCTGTAAAAATTTCACAAGAAAACTTTTAATGATGGACGCAGGCATCATTTTATTCTTGGTGATAGCTTTTACACTGTTTTATGTTGGGACTTCCTTTCTCAGACGAGCAGATCTTTGCCCAAATATATTTTAACACATAAATGCATGTATAGATCCACCATAGCATCATAGGACTGGAGACCTGGATGAGCACTTAGCAGGCAGTGCATGAATTTGGATTAAATCTCATGGAGGATCTAAAAACTTCTAGTGGTACAGAAGAAGAAGATGGCAAAAAAGAACTCCTGAGTTTATTGCTCGATTTCAATATTTTTTTCTGTTTCTCAAGAAAGAAAAAGGTATTTGGCATAATGAGGTATAACATGGATTTTAACAGGTATGTCTTATTTTAGCACTTAGAGTAAAAATGGCAGTGGTGATATTGGGCTTGGGTGCATCTGCCTCAAAGGAAAGAATTTAATATTTCTTACAATGTAAAATAAATACAAATTTCAAGAAAATTTTATGGTACAATCAGCAGAAAGAAAGATTATCTTACATGTGAATTTTTAATATGCAGCTTTAGGCAAATTACAAACTTTAAAGCATGCATCTTTAAAAATGTGATTTTCTCTGATATGGCATACGGATTTATTAATACAGTATTAAAGTCAGATAAAGTTTTCTCGTAAAACTGTTCATATGTTAATGTAATAGCAAAGACATTTGTGTTTCTGTTGTTTCTGCTTTGTATTGTTTCCATTTTTGATATATGCTCATGTAAAACTCTTCTGTTAAGCTAACCTCTTTTTCTATTTGTAAAATGATGTTTGTGGTTCTGTTTTGAAATTGGGTCACTTCTCCCCAGCAGTTGCATGCTGGAGTGCCACGTGAGAAACACGCTTTTTTTTCCTGGGACCTCCTACTTTTAGCAGAACAATTTTTATAGCAGAAAATCCAGTGGTATAATTAGCAAATAGTTGTGAAGATAATTTTCACAAGTGGACTGCAATATTTACATGAATTTATCTTTTAAAGTTGAACTCTTGATTCCTCCTCAAAACCCGTGAGCTCTTCTGCATTTTCCTACCAGATCCCACAGGTATGATTCACTTTCCTCTGCTGCAAGGAGGGCTTTAGTGGTAATATTTAAGAGAGATTTTCAATAGTATCTTCTTTGCTCATCTAGAGGCCTTTCTTCAAATCAAATTAGAGGTGACCTTTCTAAAATACAAATGCTGTCAGGCCACATAAAATCCTTAAATGGCATCACATTTCATGAAGTGTAAAGTCCACGGCACTCGGCAGAGTAAGCCAGTTCCTCCCTAAGCAATTCCATCCTATTTGCTTAGCCTCAGACACACGGCCAGCCGCTCCTCCAAACTCGCCGGTGCTGTCATAGATACGGGAAGATTTCGGCATGTGTCATGTGTTTTATGCGAATTTCCACAAGTTATCCTTGTTTCCCTGCTGTTCTCCTCTCACTCTTCTCTATTCCAGGAGATTTTGACCGATTCCCCAATACTGTGCTCACCTTAACTCTTCTGCAGCCGGCCAGTGGAGCCACATTTCTTCTGAGGTTTTTCTGTCACGGTCTGTCTCAGTTACAGCACCTGTGTCATTTTGTTACTTGTCTGATTTAGTGGAGATTAAGTGCAGGAAAGATTGGCCTCTAGTGTGTAGTGCCACGTAGCTGGGCCCTCCACCCAGGGTGTGCTGGAACCCTCGGAGCATGCCCTGTAGGTGAGAGCTTCTCAATCCCCCTCCCTCCTCCGCCCCACTCAAATGTAATTGCGTATTCCTTGTGTGTCAGTGTGTAGTTGTTCTTCTGTTGGACTCACATTTATTAGGGAAAATTCTCTGTGTTGGATTTTTTTTTTTTTTTTGCAGTTTTTGGCCAGGGCTGGGTTTGAACCCACCACCTTTGGTATATGGGGCTGGCACCCTACTCCTTTGAGCCATGGGCCCTGCTCATCTCTGTGTTGGAATTTTAATATTATGTTTAAAGGAGGCAAAGGTAGTTTTAAAACTCATTTATAATAAAAATGTCCATTGACACGTGGTATAAGCATAGGAGATTAGACAATTGCGTCTGAATTCATCCCAGAGGAGCTTGGAAGGGTGGACGAGGCCCTGGTGTCTGTACACAGCTTGCCATGGTGGGTGTCCAAAGGTGACCGTGGTGACATTTGACAAGGAGGTTGATGCAGCACTTTTTTTGGGGATGAGCTTGCGAAGTTTAGTGCCTGGCGGTCACGTATCAGTGAATCTGGAAGGGGTCTCTATCCCTCACTGGCTATAGGCTCTTGGAGGAAGGGGCCTTGCCCTTCTCAATACTGTCTTACCTACAGTGTGCTCATTGAGGTTTTCTAAATTGAAATGGCATCTCCAAGCACCTAAGCGAGGCATGAGGGGAGTTGGTGAGCTATATTTCCCTTACCGAACTTTTAAACAACATGGTGAAGACAGCTATCTTGCTTTAATTCCATTTCCACCGATAAAGTAAGTTTTCTTGTAATCAAATTAGAACGTTTTGGCCTACAATATCTGTGCAAATTTTCTGTTTTATTGTGTATTCAGTAAAGCATCAGTACTGTATTTGTATCTCTTTTTATTTTTCCATCTTAAGACACTTATAGAAACTTATTTTTCCATCTTAAGACACTTAAAAGAAATCCTATTCCTGTTATAAGATTCTACCTAATTGAAACCAAGAATCTGACTTCACAAAAGTCACTTGGCTTGTTAGAGTCTGTGAACTCATAAGTATCACTGTAACCAAAAGGATATACCCAAATTATAGAAGTAATGATACCATCTCAGTTAGAATGGAACTTGTATTTCCTTTAACAGGAAATTGGTTTGTAGGTGTAGCAACAACATCTTTCTCCTTAACTCTTATGTTTTCAGTGACCTTCAGACATGGGAAACAATTGTTCTATTGTTAATTCTGTTGGTTATTTTTCTACCTCTTCATAAAAGACAATGTCTCTCTGTACACCAGTGATGTACTGATGTATCCAGTGCCCTTATTTGCCATTAACTTATTCATCCATGTCTTCTTTCATTCATTGGTATATTTTTTAGTTACCTGCGTATACCCATTACCCTGCCAGGTACTGCATATTAAAAGAATGTCAGATAATCCCTCCGCCTACCTGAAGACCAAACTTAACAGAAGAAAAATGATGATAGTAAGGAAATTAATTTATAGAATGAATTCAGAAAGTACTGTATAATAGTAAGCAGCTGGAGTGATAGAACTACGAGCTATGAGAGTAATTTTAGCTCTTGACATCAGAGAAGGGCTTTCTAAGGAAGTGGCATTGGACCAGAAACATAAATTAAATGAGAAAGTAAGCTGGGAAATTTCCAATTATGTCTCTCAAACAACTCAAACAGAACTTTTAATTTCTTTTTTCTTTTCTTTTCTTTTTCTTTTCTTTCTTTCTTTCTTTTTTTTTTTTTTTTTTGGACATGTTGCCCAGTCACTGTGTACTTTCTCTCTCAATGAATGCTCCTATCATCCACCAGTTTAGGTTAGCATCGTTAATTCCACCTTTCATGCCTCCCTGTTGATGATCAGATATGCTCTGTTTTTCATATTACATGGGATGGATGCTTTCTGGACAGCCTTTGTATTTGTCCTGAGTCTTACAACCTTTCTCCAAGTTCATGGTTGCAACCCTATCACCGTCCATCATTATCCTGCAGAAGAGAAGTTCCAAGAAGTTGCTAACGGTCTCACAGCACCCAGGTTGGCTTCCTCCTCTCCTTTTTCTGTACCATACAGTTTAATCATGGAACGTCTCTCCTCTTTAAAGAAGGATCATTGTACGTATGAAGAGGATGCAACTCTTTGGCAGGGACTACGAGGCCATGCTGGTGTGGTTCCAACCTCTGTCTTCACCCTGGTCGCTCACACTGTCTTCTCTTTGCTCTTTCCAGCCACACTGAACTCTTTTCCCTTCCTTAGGCTTCACCTTCTGATTGCAAGGTCACTTCACAGTGTATTTTCCTTGGAAGATGCTCTACTTGTCACTCAATCAATCTAAATTAGGCTATTGTGTAGATCTCAGCACAATTTTCACATTCACAGAGGTATTCTTTATTCACCCAATGCAACATGTTTGAGCCTCAAGAAAAAAAAAAATTTACAAGACCTGACAAAGCAAAGCAAAGATCATGGTTTTCTTAACTATTGTCAGGATCAAACCTGTGTTGTGCCTATGAGACAGAGACTATAAAATAAGGATAAGTAACATACTAGCACTTGGAGAAAGTACAAAGATGTAAAATGTTGTATAATATAACAGTGATATGGAAACACCAAGAAAGAATCCCAAAGAAATGCTAGAACTAGAGGTACAGTAAAAGAAAGGAAAACTGCTTTCAATGGGCTGGTGGTTTATACATGACACAGTAAAATGAAATATCATAACTTTGATGTTAGTTCAGTAGAAACTTCCTAAACTGAAATGCAAATGCAAGAAGATTGGAAAAAGAACCATAACAGGACATCCAAGAAATATAGGACAATTTCAAAGCATGGAATACATGCACAGCTCAAATGTAAGAAGAATAGTGAAGCTCCACCAGGATGCAGACAACCTGAGGACACTATCAGTCAACTGGAATCAATCGGTGTTTACAGAGGATTTCATCAAATAAGAACAAGAAACGCATTGTACTCTATAGTTGAGCTCACAGGAGCATTAACAAAAGCAAACAAAAAAGAAATGCATTCTGGGCAATAAAACATACAGTAATACATTTAAAGGAATAGAAATTATACAGAATTATCTTTTTACACTGCAATGGAAACAAATCAGATTCAAAAACAAAACCATCGCTGGAAAAATCTCAAAATATCCGGAAATTAAACAGTACCGTTCTAAATAACCCTTGAAGAATGTGTCTGAAGAGTAATTTAAAAAAATAATTTGAACTAATTAAACATGAAAATACACCTTATGAAAATTTGTGTGATATAGTGGGTGTTTCTTCCTAAATCTGTGGGTTTGGCAGGGCGATAATGGATAGCACAGATCACTGGGGAGTCCTCAGGTGGTTTAGGGGTGATTATTCTTCTAATAACTTTCTCCCCAGTGACAAATAATCCATAAATAAAGACAACTACAGCTCTTTGATATTCATCACTAGAATTTAAAGGAAGGAATCCATGAAACTGTTTATCGTTATCATGGAATTTACTAGTCTGGATTCCATTTGTCTCCTTATCTAGAAGCAGTGAATCATTATAATAAATTAGAGCCCTTGTACTTCTATTTATTGGGCAGGATTCTTTATGTAGTAAAGATACAGCCAGATGAACACAAATCTGGGTTGATCTGATCACAGGAAAGCACTGTCTTTTCTGCAGTTAAATATAAACTGATATATCCTGACATGATTGTTCATTCATGATCTTCCATTCCTAAGAATTTCATAGTAAAGATATAGCAGAGGCTGTATTTATAGTTTCAGTATTGATGTCTATGATTTCCGTACCTTGCCAGATTTATAACTTATCTCTTTGATTTTCCCCACATACTTCACTTTGTCAAGACCTAGTCTGTTGCCTGGCCTGCTCCAATGCCTAGCATTGGAGAGCTGTCACATCAATGCCACTCTTAATCGGAGGTTAATTACCAGGAGCGATTCACTGGGAGTTCCCCACCTGCCTTTTGAGCCTTGAATGCTCTTTTCTTTGCTTAGTCGTGATACCATTCTTTACTATAATTATCACTGGTAATGAACCTGTACCTCTCCCATTTCCTAATGACTGACTTCCCTCTTTGGAAAGAAATCCAAAATATTTTGAGTTCATGTTTCCTCCACCTCTTAATTTTTCACCTCTGGTTGTCATTACCATTCATTCCAGCTATATATAAATACTCAGCAAGTGTTTGATAATAAGCGTATGTGGGCTTTATATGATGCCCGTGTATGTGTATAAATTTTGTCAGTGACATGAAGGTGAACTTTCCATATTTCATTTAATTATAATTAATATACCAAATAAAGATATAACTATAAGGTAGATATTTAAGGACTAGGTATCATTTTTATTAAATGCTAATTCCCTAATTCCTGCATCTTTTATTAAATTGTACTTTAGGAAGTAAATATTCACTTAATCTGTTTTTTTAATTATAGTCCAGGGTCTCTAAATTATAAACTTTCACAACTTTTAAGGTCCACTGTGCCTCAATCTACATCTCTGAGTGGAATTTATTCATTTGAAACCATGAATATTTTAATACAGTTTTCATGCTCAAATGATCATGAAATTGAGGGGGCTTTCAGCTTCAGTAAGTCATATATATTTTCTATTCTTAACTTCCTTTTATTTGTGTAGATGTGGCATGGATTTATGGAAGAACCCTTTTGGTAAGATGACTCCTTTTTGCACTCATTTATTTTCTGGTTAGGCACAGTGAAGAACAATTAAAAATGCATGAATGTGAAAGCTTGTATCAAAAAGTAACCATTAAAAACACATGCAATGAAAATTTTGCATAGCTTCATTTTGAGATCAAAGATCATAATTAAGATTATAGACAAGAAAGGACATTATATATAATAGATGCAATTATTAAATTGCTTTCCGTGTCAAATAGCCTGTCATGCTTTTTATAACATTTAAACAAGTTAGTAAATACCTGCAACATAATAATAGCTTCACCATCCAGTTTCCTGTACTTTTTAGGTATTACTTTATTTTATTCTCATAAAAAATCTACCAAGGCAAAATTATTGTTATTACTATATTAAAGATTTAGAAGCACGCTGGGGAAAGTCCTTCAGCCTAGACAACTTTAGATAAGTGTGCTAAGTTCTCACACTATTTTACCTCCCCTTTCCATACACATTTCCTTCAAAATATATCAATCAGTGTGTAATAGCAGCTATTTAATGACAACTTATCCTTTTCTTCAAGATTGATTATATGCCTATTCCTGTGCTTGTCATTATAGATTTTCACTTAAGATTACTTTAAGCTATACCATGAGCATTAATTCTTGCAATACTTCATTTTTAACATGTTCTGAATTTGAACAGTATGAACTCCAAATGTTACTGAGGTTTATTGCTACAAAGACTTTATATTAACCATAAACAGTCTGCCTATTCTATCAGAAATTTAGTGAATCGTAGCACAGGATAAAAGAAATACTTAGGTTTCTTTCTTTCTGTGGCCCTCTTTCTGTAGCAAAGAGACCGATGGATGGGCTGATTTATGGAAAGAGGATACAAAATTAGGAGGAACCTCGAGACATTGCAATTTTCCTGAAATCATACTTGTTTTTGAAAAAAAAATTTAATAAAAGTTTCTGAATATACAGTTTGATAAGTTTGATGCCCCTTTCATAGTGTCATGAGGCATCTTATGTTTATGGAATAAATTTTCCCAAGTCTACTTAAGCCAGTAAGTCTTTATTCTGGTATGTTGTGCTAGGATCCTAAGGAGCTACAAGTTTTAGGAAAGTGTCCTGGGACCAAAACTCGTTTTAAAATTGTGATCCTTGAAAAGTTTATATGACATATAATTTTTATGTTACCTCTAAAATACATTATCCAAATAAACAATACTTAGCAAGCAACATATTAGACAGCTGTAGAAATTATTTCTTGGCCCTGAAGGCTCCATATAACCAATGATGATATTTAATGAGCATCATAATAATGTGAAATCTATTTTTATGCTATGGATAAATGTTATGTAAGCAATAATACCTGTTTAAATAGAATATTTTCTTACAAAACAGCAAACAACAACTTGATTCTTCTGGTTTATGATTTAATAAGTTATTCATATTAAATGGTGGAAACTGGTCACTGCTACACAATTTGATTTCTTACATTTGTGAACTATGCTAATGGATTTTTATTTTAATAAAAGGATATATATCCTTGGGCAATTATTAGGCATGATTTTCAAAGTCAGACTTTCTAGGCAAAGAAGTGCATCATAAATTTCCCCTGATAGGATATATAACATTTCATTTTATTAGTTGCTTGAATGTTCTATGCCATCTCCTTAATCTGTTTGTCTTCTTTATGAAAATATTTGGGGGTGGGGAATTGAGAAGCTAGCAATCCTACTTTAAGAACAAAACAGACAATATCAATAAATGTTGGACATGGAGAAAATTGGCTTCAATACAGTACTATTTCAGTTTTGATAAAAAAATGATTATTAGAACACGGCTTAACATTTAAAACTATTCTAATTGGTGTATATGGTACTTTAGGCACTATCTTTTGTATGGAAACCAACAATATTTGTACACAAAACAAAGAGTTTTGCTTTTAAAAGTGTTCTGCGTCTTTTAAGGAAAGCAATCATTGCAGAACCCCTTGTCAGTTCTCAAAGCATATAAATTTCCATGGCCCAAGAATAAATAAGAATTTAATTAGGATTAGTAATAGACAACATCCTTTCACACCATTTTTATAAAAAACTTAATTCTTTATATAAATTGCTCAAAATTTTCATAGGTTACTGTTCAAGGTATTTTTCCTAGTTGTCATTATTACCAAGATATTCACAGGTTAACACAAGAGGTCGGGGAGATTTTAGGAATCACCTACATGTGAATATGTGTGGAGTGAAAGAGGACTTTATACCACGTGTCTAGACATTTATAAATATAAATCAGTTTAACAAAATATTAAGTGAACTTGCTCTTTCTTGATAAATATACCATAACTATGATAAAATTTAAAAATACAGTTATAGTATAACTTAAAGATCAATTTGTCAAAGATAATTATATCTATTTTTATTTATGTATGGCCTAATGATACTTGAGCCAAAGCAAAAATCACACTGGGCTCACTTAAACAGGTATGAAGACATTATTCAAGGCTGTTGTATTGGGGGAGAGAAAATTATCATAAATAAAGGGTGGGTGAAAGGAGAGATGACAGGCCATGTGTGTTTTCTAATTAATTTCACCCCCAAGAAAAATAAACTTTCTCATGTTTTTGTGATAAAAGATACTTTTATAACTTGTAAAGAGGTATCCGCAGAAGTTAGGCTTTTTGCACATAGAGAAGCTAAGAGACTGGGGGGCTTTCTCCCTTGATCATATATTTCAACTGCAATGGTCCTGTGCCCTGGAGACAGACAGTCCTGGATTATAGACTCGGGAAAAGGCTTTTTAAAAAGATTTCTATCTGAAAGAATTTGCAACTGCAAAATATCTAAAGCAAATACCTCAAGAAAAAAGAAGAGGAAGATTTCTGTGGTGAGTCCATTTGGATTTAAGTTTTTAATGGTCAGAATTAGGTCAAGGCGGGTATTACAGATGGACATGTGGGTGCTGAAAGGAAAAGTCAGATGTATCTTGATGTGTTTGCATTTCTAGAAATAATGATTTAATAAACTTAACACTAATTTTCAGTTGTTTATTATAAGTTCAGGGATTGAATTAAGAAAAAGATGGCAGATGTTAGGCAAAAGGGAACAGAGACAGGAGAGAAGTGGATCAGAGAAACCCAAAATCTGGTGCACAGCGGGACGGACTGAAGCCAGGCGTTTTCAAGCAGTCTGTCTGTCTGGAGCTTCACCTTCTCCCAGCGCGACTCAGCTCAGGGGTCACTGAGCATTTGAGAGACGGGGCTCACGGGGTGGGGAGGGCCCTCTCGGGGACCGTGTGTGCAGGAATACACTGAGGATGCTAAACTTGCTGGAGACAGGGCAGGTGCCTAAACCTCATTAAGAGAGGAAAAATCCCTCAGGAAGATAAGGAGGAAAATATCTCCTTCTTCTGTCATCTCCAAGTTGGCAGTAGGGCCAGTTGGCTGCACACGAGGTTTCCCGGGGGCTTAATCACCATTCCTGACATTCGTGCCCTGGTCTGCCTGGGGTCTGCTTACATCTGCTCCTCGACTCTGCCCCTGCCTCATGCTCTGTTTGAGGTAAGATCATAAATGATTTAGAGTAATAACACTAAGAAGTAAATCGGTCTGATTACTGTAGTTAGTTAAAGAAATAGTTTGGTTAGAAAATTCAAGCCCAGCAAGACCCATGGTGTGAGGTTTGAGCCTTCCTTCAGTAGACTTGATACCAGAATTTCAGGTTCTTGGTCTCGGTGATTTGAAGAATAAATCCACGGACCACAGATCAGTGGTAAGACAGAATTTATTTACAGAAAAGAATACAAAAAACACTAAAGCTCCTGGTAGAGAGAGAGAACTCAAGTGGGGAGAGAAAAGCTCTCTCCATTTCTCTCCCAGTCTTTCCTCGTTTCTGTGTTGAGGCTCTTAGTCTCGGGGTATATATAGGTGTATGGGTTCCGTGGCCAGGAAATGAATGGACACAGTCCCTTCTGCAGAACAAGGGGAATGAATGTATTAATGAATGAACACAGTTCCTTCCCCCCAGGCAAGGTGAACGAATGTATTAATGAATGGACACAGTCCCTTCCGCCGGGGCAAGGTGAATGAATGTTTTAGCGAATGGACACAGTCCATTCATGGAATTGAGGCCTAGGAAATTCACATGAAATTGTCCTTAGGCATAGGAAATGGGGGTTATGTATTTAGTCCTAAGTGTAAAGTGAAGCAGACACCAAGGCACAGGTGTCTCCTTGCAGGTGTCTGGCCTTTTTGGCTATTGGAGCCTCTGGAGGGGGCTGGCGGTCCCCCGCTCCTTGCCTATCATCCAGCCCGCTGGTTCCCCAGCCGGCTGCCACCGGGACCGACACCGCCAAGGTGGAGGCGGCAGGTCCGCTGAGCTGGCTGGGCGCCAAATGTCCTGTACCAGACTGATGATTAAAACAGTGATGTGTGTAATAAAAGCTAGGGGCTTCCACCGGTCCTCGTACTTGGAGGTGGACAGTCCCCCAGTCAGCTGCACAAAACTATCTTCTTGTGTCTTCAAATCTTCATTTTTCCCTCACCCTGTCATCTCCACCAGTCCCTGGGAAAGAACTCATGCTGTAGTTTGGGGCTAGTCCCCAGCAAGGCATCAAGAGGCAGGAAGAATCCTGTCTAATTTAGCCAAGCTGAGAGAAACATAAAATGAAGACATACGTTTACATCATTAATAAAATATTATATATAGGTTTATGTTTTTTGCATTTGTTTAGTCAAAATCATTATTTAACAATAATGATTGGAAAGACTAAAAATGAAACTTACTTCTGTTTAAAATGTACAGACTGAATATAAATCAAATTTAAAATACTATTCAGCCACTAAAAAGTTGGAGACTTTACATTTTTTTATATCAACCTGGATGCAGTTGAAACACATTTATCTTAGTAAAGCATCGCAACAATGGAGAAACAAGAATCCTATGTACTCAATAAAACAATAAAAAAATTAAAAATAATACCTTGTTAAAACATTTACATAGCACTTACATTGTGTAAGTCTAAATAATCTAAAGATGATTTAGAGTCTAAGGGAGAATGTAGGTAAATTGTATGCAATTACTGTGCCATTTTATGTCTGGGACTAGACTAGCTACAGATATTGGTATTCTCAGGGGCCTTGGAATCAATCCCTCATAGACAGGGACAACTATATACATATCTACATTTCTGTATTGATTTCTGTCTATAGAGAGAATTTTTTTTTTTTTTTTTTTTTGCAGTTGTTGGCCGGGGCTGGGTTTGAATCCACCACCTCCAGTATGTGAGGCTGGTGCCCTATTCCTTTGAGCCACAGGTGCTGCCCGAGAGAATAATTTTTGCAAGAAAAAAAAGGAAAGACACTATTTAAATATTTGAAGTCAAATGTCTTGAGGAATAAACCGTAAAGACAATGTTTCTACTTCACACATCTTCCTTTTCCCCCAGCCCTAAGGCCACGGGTACCTTCTTAAAGACCCCTAGTGCTATGCTTTGGGATTTAAGATTCTGCCCCACAAATCATGTTTAAACACCCAATTCTCTTCTTATTGTTAAATTTTGTTTTGCAGTCTTAGTTCCTTTCCCTGATAATTAGATTTCTAATCTTTATTCCTCTGTCCTCTCTACCAAGCCCACCATAAGAAAGCTTGCTTGTAAAGTTTTCCTGCTTGTAACTGTGGTTTCCCCCTAAGATACCATCCTCTCCCTTGCTCCCTGCATCTCCAGAAAATATGACACATAAGTATCAGCCCAGCTCGATCTGGCTTTGGCTCAGCATGGCTGCACCAGTCTGCACTCCCTCCAGGGCTCCAGTCTGTCTAGGGAGGAGGTAATCTGACAAGAATAACTTAATAGCCAGAGGCAGCCTGCACACCAAGTACACACTTGCCAGGACAGCAGAAATGCTAAGTTTACTGTAAGGGCTGAGCAGCTTTTTAAAAGTTTCTAGCTGCAGGGAATTAAAGTTTCCAGATGGCAGAATTGCGGCTGATCTGAGTCCAGACACGCCACCTTGCAATTCTCTAAGACACTGTCCTACTCTGAGCAATTCCAACCTTAAACTCAAAAAGTAGTTTTCTGTCCTTACCCAATTCACCTTTTCTACTTTCAGAAGAGGTGTAGGCCATTCTTATTTTTGTCTATGCAAACTATAGGCACAAACTCTTTTAAAAAAATAGTATGTGTAATTTGTAAAACAATGCACCAACTCCAGAAGACAAAACTGTTTGTTATCTCACTCACCTTGGCCTCTAACAGGGCCAATATTATATCCACCTTGGCTTCAGGTCATTTTTTTGAAAATATTGTTGTACATAATGTTGTATGAGAGCAAAACCTAGTGTCTTGATTTAATAAAAAGCTCCTGGAAAAAGCTCTAAAATCCTAACCCAAAATATAGTAATGTCCTACGAACTCACCATCTGGAGGTCAGACTCCTGGCTACTTGAAAAACAGGTATGGCTCCAAACTCAAAATAGTTCACAGAGGTCCTGGGTGGCAACCACAGACCTCAGATGTCCCAGAGACCAGGCCTTTCATTTCTTTCATCGAGGATGCATTGCAATTATCATAAGGCTTAGAGAATTGTTCATAAAAGTGAACAGTGAAATACTCTTTCTAAACAAAACCAGATGTATTAAATGGGCCTCAGCACTGTATCCCCTAGTATTTTATTCTATAGCCAGTTGTTTCAAGGTCATTTATTTAATCATTAATTTGCAAAGTCACCTCTGTCATCTATCAACTTTCTGTACAGGTATGGGTCTGTTTCTAGGTTCTTTATTCTATATCATGGGTCTATATTTAGAGTGTCCTAAAAATTGTAGTTATCTTTTTTCTGTTTGTTTTTGACTAGATTTTAAATGCTAATTGAAAGCTAAAAGCATTCATTTATCCAAGTTCCATTTGTAGAAGAAGAGAAAAAAAATACATTCATTTATATGACTCTCTAAATGAACCAAATTTTTTTCCAAATAAGAGCTTTTATGTGAAAATATCTGTAAATTTCTTCTAATTTGGTGCTTACTCCACAATAACACTGTTTTAATTACTACACTCTATTGTATGTCTTGAAATTTGACAGGAAAAACCCATATTTTATTCAGAAAAATTGTTTTGTCCAGGTCATTTATTTTTATATAAAATGTGGGATCAGCTTCTTAAGTTTCACTTTAAAAAACATACCTGTGATTTTTGTAAGTATTTCCTCAAATTTATAACTCTCTAATAATATAAGAAAATAAACACCTTGATTTTTTTCATGTATTATATGCTTTTAAAAGTTTCTATACATTTCTTAATAAAAATCTTACATATCTTTGGGTCAACTAATTTCTTATACTTTATAAATTCTTCATTCTATTTTAATTATAAATTTCAATGACTGGTGTATAAAAGTAATCAAATTTTAAATGTTGATCTCATATCCAATTCATTTTCTCATTTAATACTTATATTTTAAAGTATCTCAACTTATAAAAATTAGAGTTTAAAGAAACTCTTTCAGTGTGTGTTTTTGTTTTTTTTGGTGTTGTTGTTGTTGTTTGTTTGTTTGTTTGAGACATAGTCTCACTTTTTCTCCCTGGGTAGAGTGCTGTGTTGGCATAACCCTCAGCAACCTCAAACTCCTGGGGTCAAGTTATCCTCTTGCCTCAGCCTCTCCAATAGGTGGGACCACAGGCCAGATGCAATTTTTCTATTTCTAGTAAAGACAGGGTCTCACTCTTGCTCAGACTGGTCTTGAACTTCTGAGGTCAAACAATCTTCCCACCAGGGTTACAGGCCTGAGCCATTGTATCCAGCCAGTACTTTTCATTCTTATTGTCTTACTGCACTGCTTGGGACATTATATAAAAGAAACAGTGGAATATGGCATCAGGTCCTCCTCTTAAACTTAATGGGAGTTATACCATTGTATTTCTATAATAGTGAAGTTTGCTGTTTTGAGAAAATCTTTTTCACATACTGTTAATTTGGTATATGCCATTTTCATATTTAGGAAGGTGAACCATTCTTCTATGCCATAAACAATATTTGTTTCCACTTTTGTGACTGTATTTTATGAACTATCATGTAGGGTATGTGTATTTGATTCTTGAATGAAACAGATTATGTCTCCTCTTTCTCTAGCTATTGTAGCCCAATTAGTCTCCTAATACAAGACAATGAGGGACAAAGCTGTAGTTGAGGAAAGCCAGGTCTATTTGTTGGGTCACCAGTCTGTCCTCTGTTCTTGTTGTGCTATTGGCTGAAGAATGAACAAACACACTAATTGCAAAGCAAAAAAGAAGCTAAGTTTATTATGCAAAAAACATACCTTGACCATGAACAGTGAACCGGCCCCTATTTTTAAAGGAGGCCTCAATTACCATCTGGGGTCCTATTTTAAATTGTCTAGGCTGGCCAGCTTCACTGTGTGAGGTTCAGATGTCAACACTGAACCCTTCTGATGGAAACTTGGGAGTTACATGGCCTGAGTCTTACAGAACTCGTGGTTCTCCCGTTAGCCTCTCTGAAAGCCCATTGTGAGTGCTGGGCAGACTGCAATGCAGATTTAAGCTAAAGACGTACTAATTAACCTGTGGCCACCTTCCAGACACTATTGTAAGTGCCCTGCTTGGCATATGAGAGGGGAATCGCCCAATTCCTTGTAGTTGACACACTAAGCTGTGATTGGGGAGTGATTCTTCTTCCCCACATGGGGCCAACAATTCAGGGCAGCATCAAGGTGGTGCCCAGGCCTTTGTCGCCAAGAGACCCAGGGTCTCACTGTCTAACTGTCAGCCCACTCTCAGCCCTCTATGTGGCACTCACCAAACACTGGAAAGGATGGGGTGATTATGAGATTGGGGGGAAGAGGCGGGTTTAGGTTAAGTTTTTTATTTCCATTCTTTTTTCTTTTTAATAATTTTATTAAATCATAATCGTGTACATTGGTGCAATCATGGGGCACAATGTGCTGACTTCATATATAATCAGAAATATTTTGATCGTACTATTAGAGATAGCCTTCATGGCATTTTCTTAATCACTATATGAAGACATTGATATTCTACATTTAATAAGTTTCACCAGTACCCTGCTAAGATGTACCATAGGTGTGATCCCACCAATTGCCCTCCCTCCACCCATTCTCCCCCATGCCCTACCCTCCCTTTCCCTTTTCCCTGTATACTTGTGCTATAATTGGGTTTTAGCCTTCATATGAAAGCTATAAATTAGCTTCATATTAGGGCTGAGTACATTGGATACTTTTTCTTCCATTCTTGAGATACTTTGCTAAGAAGAACATG
>CAUYON010063925.1:0-26912 GCA_963573935.1 Arctocebus calabarensis
GACAACTGCAACAACAACAACAAAAATAGCCAGACTTGGCTCAGCGCCTGTGGCTCAAGCAGCTAAGGTGCCAGCCACGTACACCTGAGCTGGCGGGTTCGAATCCAGCCTGGGCCCGCCAAACAACAATGACGGCTGCAACCAAAAAATGGCCAGGCATTGTGGCGGGCACCTGTAGTCCCAGCTACTTGGGAGGAGGAGGCAGGAGACTCGCTTGAGCCCAGGAATTGGAGGTTGCTGTGAGCTGTGATGCCACTGCACTCTATCTAGAGGGTGACAGCTTGAGGCTCTGTCTCTTTTTTTTTTTTTTTTGAGACAGAGCCTCAAGCTGTCACCCTGGGTGATGCCATGGCACTCTACCAAGGACAATGTAGTAAGACTCTGTCAAAAAAAAAAAAAAAGAAAGAAGGAAAGAAAAAAGAAT
This sequence comes from Arctocebus calabarensis, assembly GCA_963573935.1. Classification (NCBI taxonomy): domain Eukaryota; kingdom Metazoa; phylum Chordata; class Mammalia; order Primates; family Lorisidae; genus Arctocebus; species Arctocebus calabarensis. The sequence goes on from CAUYON010063925.1 coordinate 425, forward strand.
ATAATTGAAGGTGGAAGTGACGGTAGAGTTGCCAGATTTAGCAAATAAAATTATAGGACATCAGTTAAATTTGAATTGCAGATAAACAAAAATTACTTTTTCAAAAACAATGAAACAATGCACTAATTGGAACATGCTTATATGAAAAAAGTTTTATTTATCTGAGATTTATATTTAATTGGCTGTCCTAAATTCTTCTGGCAAACTTAGATAGGGGTAAAAAATAAACAAATAAGGGCGGTGCCTGTGGCTCAAGGAGTAGAGTGCTGGCCCCATATACCGAGGGTGGTGGGTTCGAACCCAGCCCTGGCCAAACTGCAACAACAACAAAAAAATACCTGGGTGTTGTGGTGGATGCCTGTAGTCCCAGCTACTGGGGAGGCTGAGGCAAGAGAATCACCTAAGCCCAAGAGCTGGAGGTTGCTATGAGCTGTGATGCCACGGCACTCTACCAAGGGCAATAAAGTGAGACTCTGTTTCTAAAAAAATAACAAAAGATGTGGTTTCACGTGGATCACTATATGGATGGAAGAGGCGAGGCAATAGCCAGGTAGAGCTGTAGTAGTTAGAGCTGTTCAATATGCATGGGCACCGTGATTTTGAGTGTGCAAGAACAGAAGAGATGTGCAGGCACAATTAACGGAACTTGGTTGTGAGGGCTTGATGGAAAAGGTAGTTTCCAAGTGTTTGTCTTTGGTGACTGGTAAGAAACACAGGGGATGCAGTAATTTCAGCATGTGATAGGAGTAAGAAGGGGGAGAAATCACAGGATGGGAGTCTCCATACTTCCTTCCAAAAAGATTGTATTAGTTTGCAGTCCCACCAGTAGTGTAAAAGTGTTCCCTTCTCTCCATATCCACACCAGCATATATATATATATATATTTTTTTTTTTTTTTTGCAGTTTTTGGCCAGTGCTGGGTTTGAACCTGCCATCTTCAGCATATGGGACTGGCACCCTACTCCTCTGAGCCACGGGCGCCACCCCCAAAAATATATTTTTAAAAATTAAATTCATCCATTAGCTGACAAAAATAAGAGAACTATTAAGGCCAAAAAATAATAAAAAATGAATAGTGAAAGTAGGACAATATAAAATAAGCAAATCCCCATAGTTGGCTTTTATCCTGAGAGCAGTTGCTATGCCCAGTGACCCTGAACATTGGTTTGTGGGGGTGGTCTCTGAATTTATGAGAAAGAAGACAAAGCCCAGGGCCCACTCACTGTGGGAAGTATGTTTAAGGCAGTGGTTCTCAACCTTCCTAATGCCGTGACCCTTTAATACAGTTCCTCATGTTGTGCTGACTCCCAACCATAAAATTATTTTTGTTGCTACTTCATAATTTTGCTGCATATGTTATGAATCATAATGTAAATATCTGATATGCAGGATATATTTTCATTGGTCGCAACCCACAAGTTGAGAACCGCTGGTTAAGGAATTTCTCTTAAGGGCAGGACCCCAAAAGGCTATGCTTACACTATGAGAATGAATTAGAAATAGACATAACTCTTGCCTGCCTAACCTCTCTCCCTCACACCAGAGGACTACAAAGCACCTAGGTGCTAAGTGGAAGGGGGAAGAAGTCTCCCCTGAGAATTTATAACTATAAGCAGGCTCTTGTCTGGTTTTGCAGACCAAATTTACACTATTTTGGAAGGCTGAAGAACTTTAAAGTGGTCATTCACTCCACCTGGACATGGATTAGTAGTGGCTTCAGGTGTCCAATAGAAGTTCTCTTTTCCCTTCTCTTGGGCTTTAGGATACTGTCTCCTGAATCTGCAGGCCCCTAACAGGGTTGTCACAGGTTCTGGCCCCTACTCATAAGAGTATGTCCTACTCTCATTCCTTAGAAAATAACCTTTCTGGACTCGGTGCCTGTGGCTTAACGGGCTAAGGCACCAGCCACGTGCACCTGAGCTGGCCGGTTCGTATCCAGCCCCGGCCTGCCAAACAACAATGATGGCTGCAACCAAAAAATGGCCAGGCGTTGTGGTGGGCGCCTGTAGTCCCAGCTACTTGGGAGGCGGAGGCCAGAGACTCGCTTGAGCCCAGGAATTAGAGGTTGTGTGAGCTATGATGCCATAGCACTCTATCCAGGGTGACAGCTTGAGGCTCTGTCTCAAAAAAAACAAAAACAAAAAAACCCCCAAAAAACCCAGAAAATAACCTTTCTGGAATGGATCCCAAAGATTCATCCTTACCTTGGCTCTTTTTTTTTTTTTGGAGACAGCGTCTCACTTTGTCACCCTCAGTAGAGCACTGTGGGCTCATAGCTCACAGCAACCTCAAACTCTTGGGCTTAAGTGATTCTCTTACCTCAGTCTCCTGACTAGCTGGGACCACAGGCACCCACCACAATGCCCAACTAGTTTTAGAGACAGGGGCACTTGCTCAGGCTGGTCTTGAACCTGTGAGCTCAGGCAACCCACTCGCCTCGGCCTCCCAGAATGCTAGGATTACAGTTGTGAGCCACCACACCTGGCCTTCTTACCTTGGCTCTTAAGCTATCCTGCACTGCCATCCACATCTCCCGTAGATCCCTTTTGATCTGGCTTTCAGAAATGCCCCCAACTCTCCCCAGGGCCTACTTCAATCCATCTATCCTAAGTGGCATGTTCAGGACCCATTGCTGGTGAGACTTGGATTCCTTCTCTACTTGTAGAACCCTTAGGAATGAGGAGAAGGAGCCCTGGATGGCAAGTAGGAAGATAACTCATGCTGACCAAGTTTTGGCCTCTGGGATGAACCCTATTCATGTATCTTCTCAATTTGTCCCTTACTAGAGGAATTACTGTTCTCTCTCTCTTTTTTAAGTAAAGTGAGTTTCAGGAGAAGCCAAAGCATCAGGGTTAGATAGAGGCATAAACACGTTTTAAACCCAAGCCTGAGTCTAGAATTTGTGCTCTTAACATCCCTTTCTCAAAGTTTCCACCAGTGAAACCTCCAACCAACACCAGGCCCAGGATATTTCACACCCTAAGCATAGGCTTGGAATCAGTTATTTTATTTTGACTTCCTATTTTCTCCTTCCAAATATCTCCTGCCTCTACTTTTTCCTCTAACTTTTCCTCCATATTGCAGATAGATTTTTCTAAAATGCAAATGCAATCATTGTCCACCTGAAAACCCATCATGGTTTCAAACTGCACTTAGGATAATGTCTAAACTCCTAAAAGAGTCTATGTCTCCCTGTTTTTTCCAACCTCATCTCTATTATTACACCCTCCCCTTTCTTCACCCCACATATATCCCACTTAAACTGAAGACAAATTACTAGTTTTTCCTCAAACCTTTTCTTGATAAAAATGTATTGAAAGATTAAAGTCCCACCGGACTTTGCTTACTAGCTAAGTTAGCTCCACTCCTCCCCAAGTTCTCTCTATTCTTCAAGCTCAGATCAGGTTTCCCCTTCTCAGGGAAGCCTTCATCAACCTTCTCAGGCCTCAGCAGCTACTGCCAATGCTAGTTTCCTCCAATTGAACACAACTGTAGAACTCTTTCCACTTTTAGTTTTTTTCTTCCCTGCTAGGGTAGCCGACAGGATTTAATAAAAGGACAACTGGAGGAGTGAGAATCGGGGCCTGTGCCAGACTTGATCTGTGGCTAAGCTCTGCTACCCCAACTGTATACCCAGGGGCAAGATAAGCTTAACCTTCCCTCACCTGTTTCCTCATCTCATCTGAAAATGCTGAATAAAAATACCCACCCCAGAGACGCTGAAAGAACTGAACCTAAGATATGCAAAGTACTGTTCCTAGCACTTAATGTGAGCTCTAATTACACATAAAGAGAAGATGCTTCCAAAACCTTATAAAATACCATGAGCACTGTCCATGGTATGTAGTTTTCTGGTTGCTTATTGGGTGGTTGAAGAGCCCTCTTGTTTTTATTCCTGAGTCCAGTTCTTCGGACTGTCAGGGGGTATGTTAAGCCCCTTTTTTTCTTCTCTGGGTGGTGCTGACACCTTCTTCCCAGACTTCCCCTTTCCTAGACTAAGAATGCCCCCGCAGCGGAGCACAAGAGTGACCTGGGCTCCTCAAGTCCCCTGATCCTCTAGCCTGGTCTCCCACCTCCATCCACCGACTGTCTCGAGTCTCATCCGCCTAGGAGGTTGCGCCGGAGCGCCTCCAACTGGAATGTCTGTTGGCTGCGGCAGGCCCAAAAAGGCAGCGCCCATCTGTCCCCAATCCACGTGCTCCCGGCCTCCTTCTGAAGGTACAACCTTCCTGCCTGGCGCAACACGGACTACATTTCCCAGGGTGCGCAGCGGCGGGGCCTAGGCTCGGCTGGGGCTTGGGGCGGGGCGCCACTCCGTCGCCTGCTCAGGGGCACGCGAGTTGGCGCAAGGACAGGGCCGGGGACCCGTAATGAGTTTCCGCGTAGTTCCGCTGGGCCGTGCCGGGCTGTGCTGGGCCGTGCCGGGCCAGGACAGGCGGGGTCGGGGGCCTGAGTTGGCAGTGCCGGGGACAGGCGCTCGGGGCAGTCCACGCTTTGCTGAGGTCCCCGCCCTGTCCCGGCCGGGCTGCTTGTCTGTCAGTCACTGGGGCGGAGGCAACGGCGGTAGCCGGGCAGGAACCGGGCGGAGAGCAGATTACCGGCCAGACCGAGCGGAGGGGACCTGCTATAGCCCCTCAACTCCACGGACTCTTCGCCCCTGACTCGCGAGGCCGCGCCTCTGGGCTTCATTGGACGCCTCCATAACCCGCGAAGGGATCTCTCCCCCAGGCCCTTGACCTCCTCATAGCTCCAGAGAGCTCACCCAAACAAGGGTGTTCTGATTACTGGCCGTCGGCCCCGTGACCCCTCACGGGCCAGGGGCTCAGTTTCCCCGACAGGCCTCCCTCCCCAATGACTCCCTCACAGCTTTTGGGCACAGAGCCGTGACCTATCACTAGGACCTCCGTCTGCGAGCTCTGCGAGCTCTTCACTGACGGCTCCCTCACCGAAGTCCCCCTCAGCAGAGCTCCTACGAACACTACTTTTGGTCTCTGGCAAACGAGGTGGGGAGGCCTCGGCAGCCATGCCCGCCCTGGGCCCCCCCTTACCCCACCACTCCCTGGGCACCCAAGCCAGGGTCTAGCAGGGGGCCAGCAGCAAAGGGGCTGGGACAGGAGGCAGATCAGGGTCCGCCGCCCTGCTAGGGAGGGAGCAAAGATGGAGCGGCGGGAGGAGCAGCCGGGGGCTGCAGGGGCTGGAGCAGCACCAGCCTTGGACTTCACTGTGGAGAACGTGGAGAAGGTATGATGGTTCTGGGGTGGGCACTCTAGTGACAGCAGAAGTTTGGGGGACTGTCACTAATGCCAGAGCTCAGGCCTGGGCTGAATGCCTACTGAAATGATGCCCCGAGAGCACCTGGCATTCGCTGTCTCTGAGCAGGCAGGACAGCAGTGTTGCAGCGCACTAATGGGCTATTTTTGGCTTTCCTTAGAGGCGAGTCACTGTGGAAAGTTACTTCTAGGGTCTTGGGATGGTCCCTTCAGGGTGCTGATGGCTTAGACCTCCAGCCAGACTGGCTATTCTCCAGCTCCATGGGAACTGCATGAGCAGTGCAGTAGGAAGCCAGGAACCCAAGAGACCTGCAGCTCAGTCCCCCAGAACCATACTGATGCTGAACTGTCCTGGACCTAACTTTGTTGAGCCAAGGGCTCAGAAAGTAGTCCGAGAACCAAATAATCTGGAACCAAAACAATCTTGTTTATGTTATCACTCTTCTTGGAAAATGGTTCTTCCATTATTGAATGAAAGCCAGACCAGTCCTGGACAGGCAGGAATGGGGCTGGCTCCCTTTGTTTTGTGCTGAGTCCAAGAGTCCTGGCTCTGCCGGCAACCTTAGAGTGATCTTTCTACTTATCTGCCCACATAGCTCCCTGCCTTGGCCGTCCCAGGCACCCCAACTGCCCAGCCCATCTTTTCTGAACTGCTTTTTAGGTTCTTTTCTGTGTCTGCTCCCTGCAGCCTAGAATGCAGGAATGCATGCACCCTGGGATGCATGAGGAGATGGGGCTACCTTGCTGGAAAGCAAGATATGATTGCGGAGGTTCACTTGTTATTCTTGACCCCTTTTGGCTTAAATGGTAAGGATGCTTCCCACTGCTTCTTTTCTGCTGGCTTTGGCATCCTTAAGAGGCCAAAATAATTGGCTGTCAGGGGTGTAAATAGAGCTAAACCTACTTGGATGGAGCCTGCTTAAGAGTAAGGATCCTGGCCTCACTCTCCTATCTCTTGGGGCTGGGGAGTGTTGGCATGGTGGTGCACTGTTGCATGTGCTACCAGGGAGATAAATCACTGTTTTCTTACTTCATAAAGTCCCAGTGGAATTGGGACCCTGGAGGGATTCTGCTAGTTGAGAGTTTAAGGCTAGGCATTTGCCAAGACTGCAGCTATGGCGAAGGCTTCTCTGGATCAGTTTGTTGGACCTTCACATGTGTTCTCTGAGGGATGTTCTCACCCTCCCCTGCAGTATGTCTCTGCCCCAGGGCTGCCTGGCAAAAGTCTTAGTACTGCTCAAATTTCACTCTGGCTTTGGTGCCAGCATCTGGTGTGACCTAGGGGTGATCCTGGGGGAGCTGAAAGGAGCTCTTGGAGATGGTGGGAGCAACTGTGCCTGGGAGGGTCAGGGCTCCTCAGGCTTTACCATGTTCTTCTCAGGGTAGCTTCATCCCCATGGAGCCATTCCTTCTACCTGGGCCTTGCCCTCAAGTGCCTCCCATTTGGAGAGCTCAGCCTCCTCTTTTTCTGCTTTCCTGTGGAGATTACCTCTCTGAACCCATAACATTTTGCTATAAGAAGAGGATATGATAGAGCATGGGCAAGGTTCAGGCTCTCAAGATATCAGCAGGACCCCAGGCTCAGAAAACACTACAGAGCCCTGAGCATTCCCTGCTCAGCCCCCTAGTCAGGGAGAGAGAGAAAGCAGTCTTGCAGGAACAAGTCATGCCTCTGTTCTGGGCTCTGGCAGGGTCCAGAGTGTCCAACACCTGTTCAGTCCTGTGCTATCCTGCAGGCGCTGCACCAACTCTACTACGACCCCAACATTGAGAACAAGAACCTGGCTCAGAAGTGGCTGATGCAGGCCCAGGTGTCCCCACAAGCTTGGCACTTCAGCTGGCAGCTACTGCAGCCTGACAAGGTGCCTGAGATCCAGTACTTTGGGGCTAGTGCTCTGCACATCAAGATCTCTCGCTACTGGAGTGACATCCCCACTGACCAGTATGAAAGCCTAAAGGCACAGCTTTTCACCCAGATCACCCGCTTTGCCAGTGGCTCCAAGATTGTGCTGACTCGGCTGTGTGTGGCACTGGCCTCGCTGGCTCTCAACATGATGCCTGATGCTTGGCCATGTGCTGTGGCCGATATGGTACGGCTCTTCCAGGCTGAGGACTCACCAGTGGATGGCCAGGGTCGCTGCCTGGCCCTGCTAGAGCTATTGACAGTGCTACCCGAGGAGTTCCAGACCAGCCGGCTTCCCCAGTACCGCAAAGGCCTAGTACGGGCCAGCCTGGCAGTGGAGTGTGGCTCTGTCTTCCCATTGCTGGAGCAGCTGCTACAGCAGCCCAGCTCACCTAGCTGTGTGCGTCAGAAGGTGCTCAAGTGTTTTTCCAGCTGGGTGCAGCTGGAGGTGCCACTGCAGGACTGCGAGGCACTCATTCAGGCTGCCTTTGCTGCTCTGCAGGACTCGGAGCTCTTTGACAGTAGTGTGGAGGCCATTGTAAATGCCATTTCACAGCCTGATGCCCAGAGGTAAGCTGGTTCGCACCTCTCCAGAGAGGGAGAGTCTCTTGGTCAGACACACATCCATCCTTCCGTCTGTTCAATAAACATTAACTGAGTGCCTACTGCATGCCTAGTCCTATGCTGGAGATATATTAAGGTACCAGGCAAAACATAGTCCCTATCCTCATGGTTCATAGAGGAAGGCAGACATTAAAGAACTAATTATCCAGTGAGTTATTTAATTAAAAAAAAATTTGGCTCTCGGCTTGGAGCCTGTGGCTCAAGTGGCTAAGGCCCCAGCCACATACACCTGAGCTGGCGAGTTCGAATCCAGCCCGGCCCCGCCAAACAGTGACAGCTGCAACCAAAAAATAGCCAGGCATTGTGGTGAGCACCTGTAGTCCTAGCTACTTGGGAGGCAGAGGCAGGAGAATCGCTTGAGTCCAGGAGTTGGAGGTTGCTGTGAGCTGTGATGCTACAGCACTCTACGCAGGGCGACAGTTTGAGGCTGTATCTCAAAATATATATATATATATTTGGCTCTTTTCTTTCTCTTATCAGTCACTAAGTCCTAGATGTTCTGCTCCTGACCATATTGCACATCTATTTTTTTCCATTTCCATTACTGCCACCCCAGGCCAAGCTGTCATCATCATCATCTCCCCAGATTACTGCAGATCTTTCTCACCAGGCCCCTGCTTTCTACTGGTTTTTATTCTTGTACCCTTCAGCCAGATTGATCTTTTGAAAATGAAGATCTGATATGTCTTTTCAGATCAGAACCCTTCAATGGCTTCTCACTGCTCTTAGGATAAAGTTCAGAATCTCTAATGTTACTCATAAGGCTGCTGCCCAATAGGGCATCACCAAACTCATCTCATGTTACTTTTCTTGATTTCTGCACTCCCCTGTGGTTTTTTCAGTTCCTTGAATATCCCATGCTCCTTCTAGCCTCTGAACCACCATATGTACTTGACATATTACCTGTGCCAAATCTTAACTTCATTCCATAAGGAAGTTCACAATGATTTTTAAGACTAGATTTGGTATTCTCTGTTATATTATCTCTGAGCTTCCAGTATTTTTCCTTCTTAGCCCACAACATGATTTCATTATAAATTAACATATGGGGCAGGCCACGGTGGCTCACACTTGTAATCACTGCACTCTGACAGGCCGAGGCTGGTGGATCTTTTGAGCTCATGAATTGGAGATCAGCCTGATCAAGACCCCATCTCTAAAAAATAGCCACACATTGTTGCAGGTGGCTGTAGTCCAAGCTACTTGGGAGGCTGAGGCAAGAGGATCACTTGAGCCCAAGAGTGCAAGATTGCTATGAGCTATGATGCCATGCCACTCTACTGGGGGGCAAGAAAGTGAGACTCTGTCTCAAAAAGAAAAAAAAATTTAATGTGTCTCCTTATTGGTCCCTCAACTTTGTGAGGACAAGGACTCTTATTTTGCTTTGTCACATTGTGCCTGTGATAATGATACTTGGTAGCATTCAGTATTTTTTAATGAAGGAAGTTAGGAATTGCCTGAGTGGGGAGGGGTGGAGGTAGAAGAGACTGGGGGAAAATGGAGGAATATTCTAGGCTTCAGGAACCATAGGAAGTACAAAGACCTGTGGTGGGCAGCATCGTGGCACATTCAGGGCCTGAAAGAAACTGAGTGTAGTGAAGTGTTTGGTGAAAGTCCTATGTCAGGCCCTGTGCTGAGCACTGAAAGCACATAGATGAATGCTTTAACTTATGTGTGGTGGAGCACATAGTCTAGGGGACACACAAATGGGCAAGTACAGTCAACATGATGAATGCTGTCATGGAGAAAGGGCGCTCTTAAGAGCTTAAAGAGAAGACTTTAACCCAGTCTAAGGGTTGTGAAAGGTTTCCCAGAGGAAGTGACATCTGAACTGTGCTTGGAATGCTGTGCAAGAGTTAGCCAGATGGAGGTGATGGATGAGGAGGACATTCCATACAGATGAAAGAACTTGAGCAAGGGAAGTGTGAGAAAGAGCCTGAGAGTCTGGAGTTTTGTAAATCATTGGGTATGATTAGACAACAGGGTTTAAGAGCCAGAGTTATAGGAGATCTGGGCCTACATCATGTAGGACCTTGTTGACCAAGGTTAAGATTTTGGTCATCATCCTGCGGACAATGTAAAAATATTAGAAGATTTTAAGCAGAGAAAATGGCCTGCTGTGGCTCAGCACCTGTAGCTCAGTGGCTAAGGTGCTAGCCACATACACTGGAGCTGGCAGGTTTGAACCTAGCCGAGGTCTGCCAAACAACAATGACAGTTACAACAAAAAAATAGCTAGGCGTTATGGCGGGCATCTGTAGTCCCAGCTACTTGGGAGGCTGAGGCAAGAGAATTGCTGAAGCCCAAGAGTTTGAGGTTGCTGTAAGCTGTGACGCCATGGCACTGTACTGAGGGCCACATGGTGAGACTCTGTCTCAAAAAAAAAAAGAAAAGAAAGAAAGAAAATAGCCTACTGAGATTTGGATTGGAATAGAAAGGGCAAGACTGGAGGCCTGACTGACATTTCAGAGATGGGAACACATAACAGAGGTGGAGGGAAAAACCATGGAAAGAGACTGCATGGAGAATTCATTTACTAGATCTGAGACCTTGGATAAGCCACTTCTAAACCTCAGTTTCCTTATCAGTAAAATGGGGCGATCTTATCAACCTCACAGAGTTGTTGTAATTGGTTTATATAGGATAATATTCACAGGGTCTGCCCTTGGTATTCAATAGAGAGTATTTTGACTCCCTGAGTAATGAGAGTTTTTTGGTGGCCTCTGGTGGGGTGAGGAAGTCAGCAGCACCCATTTGTACATATAAATCACTCATACGTCCCATGTTACCTTTTTAACATATATGATCAGCTTAATGGTAACTATATTTTTTAAAAAAAGAAATATAGTTGCTGTTAAATTGATTAAGGCTATATACTTTTAGAATTGGTCAGAAGAAATAGAAAGTGAATCCTGTAACAGACCATGGGCCTGGTTGATTAGTGGCTAAAATTGAAAAAGAGTTGGTTCCCTTTTGTATATATAGATATATTTATGTATGCATATGCATACATATGTACATATGTATATGCACCCACATAGATAATGTGTTTCACCATTGCCTTTTAAAACTTCAAATTAAAACACTGGGGTTGGGTGGTGCCTGTAGCTCAAGCAGCTAAGGCACCAGCCACATACACCAGAGCTGGCGGGTTTGAATCTGGCCCAGGCCTGCCAAACAACGATGACAACTACAACCAAAACATAGCTGGGCATTGTGGTGGGTGCCTGTAGTCCCAGCTACTTGGGAGGCTGAGGCAAGTGAATCACTTAAGCCCAGGAGATGGAGGTTGCTATGAGCTGTGACGCCACAGCACTCTACCCAGGACGATAGCTTAAGACTCTGTCTCAAAAAAAAAAATAATAAAATAAAAATAAATAAAAAACATTGGGATTGATTTGAAAAATAAAAGAATATTGTGGTATAAGGATTAAATAAGAGAATGTCTGCAAAGAGTTTAGCATGGTTCCTGTGCACTCCCTAAATGGCATTTGCTAGTATTTCGTATCATTATTATGTTGGCAGTGATTATGATACCTGTCTCCTAGTTTCCTAGGTTTTCCAGCCTAAGGTGGATACCAAGTCCCAGGTCAAGGCCTCTCTTGGCAGCCAGAAGTTCAAGTGCTGGGGTGGGCTCCGCCAGTTGGTGACTAAAGGGACTGATCAGGGGAAGTGTATGGGTGATGTAAGGTGTCTTTAGATACACCCAAGTTTATCCGCCCAGCCAGTCTCATGGGCTTTGGCAGGTAATTGATGTCCCTTCTCCTCTGAACCAATGAGAGAGCAAGGAGCCGGTGAGGTAACCCACAGCCTCCTGGGCGCCCATTGGCTGCAGCTCCTTGGTTGCTTAGCAACTCTCCCCATTTTCTCAGCTCTGCTCCCAGAGCTCTGATTGCAGGCCTAGGCTGAGCTCAGTGTGAGCAGCAGCAGAGAAGTCCCAGAAGCCCTGCCTGGCTGCACAAGTTGACCAACTGGAGCTAGGTGTCTTGAACCCAGCTTCAGCTATGATCCTAAAGACATCCTCCCTGTCTCCTGCATTCAAACCCAGAAACCTCTGGGGCCTCAGACTTGTTCTTCTGTACACTCGCAGATCTCAGACACAGGTGCTCAGGTGGTGGGAAATTATCTCCATGGCCAGAGTTAGATCTTGCTCTTTCCTACCTTTAGCTTGGGAAAGTTACCTTCAATTATCTTTGATTCCTGGGTCATCCAGGCACTGCTTTCACCAGGTGTCCTGACACTGGCCCTCCCTGGGGGAGCTTGCACTCAAGTCTCCTTTTTTCTTCTCCTCCATAGCTGCTGCTGCTTCCTGTCTCTCTCCTTTGAAATATACCCCCGTTCCCTGAAATATGTTTTGAATCCTGGAAGAGATTTTCACTGGCACTTAGGCGAGGAGAGAAAGTGAATTAGGCTGTTGGGGTTTCCTATCAGTTATGACTGGATATGGGCTGAGATCTACATAGATCCTTTGGGGAAATACTGATTGGATCCTGAAAGAGAAGCAGACATCTAGCAGTTTAAAAGGCTGTTTCAGCCAGGAATCTGCTTCTAAGTTGCTGTATGACCTTGAGTAATGCTCAGCCCTTCAGGGCTATATTCTCCTTAATTTGCCCTATTATGAGGCTTAGGTAAGACAAATAAGAACCTTCATTTAGTACCTGCTGTCTGTGTGAACTTTGGCAGATTTGGAATACAGTGGAGATGGTGTGGGGTAGGGCACTACTTCCTGCCTGCATCTCATCTGCTGGGGAGCTTGTGTGCCACAGCCTTGGCCCTGCCCCTGCTTTTTGAGCTAGGATCTAGCCTGAAAATGTTCATTGTCTGGTGGTGCAACCCGTGTCAGGGTCATGAGACTGAAACTATTCCAGCTGTCTCCAGGCGGCACTCTCTGGGGCTATCTCTGGGCTGGGAGTATGCTGATATGGATGACTTTTCCTACAAGAATGTGGAAATGGGAATGTGGAGAGGAAGGCAGTGTCCCTAGGCTGGTTGTCTCTTTTGTCCTCCTTATCCTCCCACTAAAGTTACGAGGGTACTTGCCTAGCAACCTGGGGGCAAGTCCAGATAGAACTCCTTCTAGATTCTTGATCCCTTTTCCCTATGTAGATTGCTGTAGTAACACTATGACTGACAGCAGAGAGGCCCCAAAGCACCTGATCCCTCTGAGAGTATGGTTTCCTCTACTTAGTCTGATCTAAACAGAGCAGTCTAGTGAGGAGGGGTCCCTTGTGATAGAGCTAGTCATCTCTGAATCTTCTCTGTATACTGGGCTTCCTCTGCTCCTCCTTTAGGGATCTTTGTGCTTTAGGGGTCTGACCTGGACCTTCTTTTCTCTCATTCAGCATTTTCTCCCTGAGAAAATGAGCTATTTGCTTCCCATAGCTTCTACTTCCAGCTGTTAGCTGATGACTCTCAAATCTATGTCTTTTGTTCTAACCTCTCTACTGCCTTCAGGGTTTTATATCCAACTCTTTATGGAGCCTGCTATCTGTATGTCCTACCAGGTGCCTCTGAGTCAACATCCCTGATATGGAAACTATCAACTTTCCACTTCTCATTTAAGGTGTTACTGTTGTTTGGGTATTAGGGCTCACACCTGTAATCCCAGCATTCTTCAAGGCCAAGGCAGGAGGATCCTTTGAACTCAGGAGTTCTAGACCAGCCTGAGGAAGAGCAAGACCCTGTCTCTACTAAAGATAGAAAAATTAGCTGGGTGTTGTGGCAGGCACCTATAGTCTCGGCTACTCAGGAGGTTGAGGCAGGATTGCTTAAACTCCAAAGTTGGAGTGAATTAGGCTGACTCCGTGGCAATCTAGCCTTGGCAATAGAGTGAGACTTTGTCTCAAAAAAAAAAAAAAAAAAAAGATGTTACTGTTTTTTCACCCCTCAGATTTCAGAAAATAGCTTTACCATCTACTTAGTCCTTGAGCCAGTAAACTGAGAGTTGCCTTTGAGAAGTTGCCTTCTTTCCCATCCCAGTCATCAAATCTTCTCCATTTTGCCTTTTAACTCTCCCTGAGTCCATCATTTGCTTCTCTCCTTTCCTACTGCCACTAGATGACACGGCAGTTCAGTGGGATTCAGTGGTAGAAGGTGGAGTGGATGGTGAGGATTGATGCCCTCATGAGCTGTTGCTGTTTTCTCAAGTCATCTTTAGCAGGGCTCCTGAGTCTGTGTTAACTCTTCTGTCTCCCACTCTTGTTCAGTTTCCCCAATACTACATTAGTTTCCTAGGGCTGCTGTGACAAAATGTCACAACCTGGGTGGCTTTAAACAATAGAAATTTATAGTCCCACAATTATGGAGGCTAGAAGTCTGAAATCAAGGAATAGGACCGTGTTCTCTCTGAGTCCTGTAAGACAATCTTTCCTTGCTTCCTCCTAGCATCTGGTGGTTTGTTGGCAATCTTTAGCATTCCTTGGCTTCTAGCTGTATTACTCCAGTCTCTACCTTCATCCTCACATAGTGTTCTCCCCGTGTGTGTCTTCATATGGATGTCTTCACAAGGACACCAGTCATGTTGGGTTAGGGGTCTACCATACTCCAGTATAACTTCATCTGCAATGACTCTTTTTCAAAATAAGGTCACATTGTGAGGTACAGGGGGTTACGACTTGCAAAAAAATGTGTCTTTGTGGTGAGGGGTGGACACAATTCAACCCATAATAGTCTGCCCTCTATACCCCTCAACTTCATGTTATTACCACATGAAAAATACATTCACTGCATCCCAACCTCCCTAAAAGTATATATGTATACTTTTGTATGTAAGTATGTATGTAAAGTTCTTTCCCAAATGAGCAGCATCAAAGCTGCTATCTAGGTTAGACTCTGATCTTTTTTTGCTTAGGATTTGATGTGAGGAGGAGGGCTTTGATAGAAGATAGGGAGATTGTGCCTTTCTCTCAAAACTGGTGTGTGGGGAGCAGTTCTGATGGGTTTTCTCACCTCATGCCTCCAGGTATGTGAACACACTCCTGAAACTAATTCCACTGGTGCTGGGACTACAGGAACAACTGCGACAGGCAGTACAGAATGGGGACATGGAGACCTCCCATGGCATCTGTCGCATTGCTGTGGCTCTGGGCGAGAACCACTCCCGGTGAGGAGTGGGTTAGCTGAGGGTGGGATAGCAGAGCCTCTGTAAGTGGGCTTATGGAACCCTTTTGAGAGAAGTAGAATGACTTTATTGTGTCTCTTCCTTCCCAGGGCCTTGCTGGATCAAGTAGAGCACTGGCAGGGCTTTCTGGCACTTGTCAACATGATTATGTTCTGCACAGGCATCCCTGGCCACTATCCTGTCAATGAGACTACCAGCTCCCTAACCCTCACCTTCTGGTACACACTGCAGGTTTGTCTATGTGACCTCCAGCAGGACTGGATGGGGATGGAAGGAGGTAGATTATGGACTGTATCGCTGCTGGTGAGGTAGCTAATTCTCTTCCCTCGCTATCTCAGGATGACATTCTGTCCTTTGAGGCAGAGAAGCAGGCTGTATACCAGCAGGTATACCGGCCAGTCTACTTCCAGCTGGTGGATGTGCTTCTGCACAAGGCCCAGTTCCCTTCTGATGAGGAATATGGATTCTGGTCCTCAGATGAGAAGGAGCAGTTCCGAATTTACAGGTGATGATAGCAGGCCAACCCTCGATCTGAATGGAGTCCTGAAATAATGAAGGCAATGAAGGAAGGAGCCCAGTGCCAGGCTTCCTAAATTCTGGGGCTCCTTTCTCTATTCTCTAGGCATTTTTGTAGGGTTGTAAGGGTGCTGGGGTAGGTTCCTGGGCTTGGAGTCAGGATCCAGGCAGTATAAAAGGCCTTCCTATGCTTCTCAGGGTGGACATCTCAGACACACTCATGTATGTCTATGAGATGCTGGGCGCCGAGCTGCTCAGCAACCTCTATGACAAGCTGGGCCGTTTGCTCACCAGTTCAGAGGAGCCCTACTCCTGGCAGGTACCTCCCTAGCCTGATTCCCTCAGCCTTCCCAGATCTGTCATACTGGCCTCCTCCTCAGCCAAGCCAGTGGTACCCTCTTTCCCCAGCACACAGAGGCCCTGCTCTACGGCTTCCAATCCATCGCAGAGACCATTGATGTCAACTATTCTGATGTGGTGCCTGGGCTCATTGGCCTCATCCCACGGATCAGCATCAGCAATGTGCAGCTGGCAGATACTGTCATGTTCACCATTGGTGAGACCTGGCGCATGCACATGACCACATTCCCAGAGCAGCAGCACTCCTGGCCCAGACATGGCCAGCATACTGGGTCTAATCCAAAACAGGAGAGACGTGTGCCTATACATGCAATCAGTAACCAACTGATTACATGTGCCTATGCAACCAATCAGTAACCTAGACTGTCCAGCAGGTCTAGGGGTCCTTCCTGCAGTGTACTTGAGGTTAGTTCACTGACAATGGAGCAGCAGTGCTGTTAAGTAACCCTTTCCTCTTCTCAGCTGTAAGGCTCGTATTTGAGCATGCGCACGCATTATTTGTCCACTCACATATCTGAATGAGCAATGATCTGTGCTGGTGCTGCAACGTGATCCTACCAGCAGCTCTGCCTGCCTCAGACAAAGCCAACCTGCCCTGCCTCAGAGATCCTCCTTTCTTCATCTTTCCTCCAGGAGCTTTGTCTGAATGGCTGGCTGACCACCCTGTCATGATCAACAGTGTTCTGCCCCTTGTATTGCACGCCCTGGGCAATCCTGAGCTCTCTGTCTCTTCTGTTTCCACCCTCAAGAAGATCTGCCGAGAGTGCAAGTATGACCTGCCGCCCTATGCTGCCAACATCGTGGCTGTCTCCCAGGTATGCAGCGGCTCTGGGTGGTGCTGGGCCTCAAGACAAACCACACCACACTGGGCTGATACTACCTTCCTTCTTTTTACCTGCAGGATGTGCTGATGAAACAGATCCACAAGGTGCGGCTCAAAAGAGTTTTTAGAGATCAATCTCTTTGTGGGTCTTGTGGGATTCTCTTATCTCAGAAATCCTATCTTTTGCTTCCCCTTACCCCCTTTCCCTGATTCTTTGGTTTTTTTTTTGAAACTTCTCCAAGAGACTCATTCTCCTTCCCACCTCACAACCAGATGTGGCCAGCGCTGACCATCCATGTTCTGCCCCACAGACTAGCCAGTGCATGTGGCTGATGCAGGCACTGGGCTTCCTGCTGTCAGCTCTGCAGGTGGAGGAGATCCTTAAGAACCTGCACTCACTCATCTCTCCCTATGTCCAGCAGCTGGAGAAATTGGCAGAAGAGATGGTGAGTGAGCTCTGGGGGCCAGGGAACAGTGCTGGGACTCTGGGGCTTCCCCTTGTGTGGGCTGTGACTAATAAGAGGTGGGGTTGGAGCTGGCACTCAGAGATGGGGCTGAGTGATCTGGGGACCAAGTTGGGGCTGGGAGATCTGGAGCTTGGTTTGCTTTTCTCTGTAGCCCAATCCCTCCAACAAGCTGGCCATTGTCCACATCTTGGGGCTTCTCTCCAACCTGTTCACCACACTGGACGTCAGTCATCATGATGATGATCATGAAGGCCCCGAGCTTCGGAAGCTGCCAGTGCCACAGGGACCCAACCCCGTGGGTGACATTGTCTTTGCCATTCTCCTCCCCAAACCCTGGGAATGTCATTGTCACTTCCAGCTCTGTGGGTAATGTTGTTAATTATCCCTGGCCCTATTGGGGGTAATGTATTTGGTCTTGTGAATGACCTTATTGTCGGCCCCACCCTGTAGTTAGTGATGACATTATTTCATTCAATCTTGTGCATCATATTGCCCTTGTCCCCAGCACAATTCCTGATTCCCATGAGAGAACTGGTATTATATCTTTCAACTCTCAAGTAATGTTATTATGGGCCACTCTCCAACCCCCAACTCTGTGGGGCCTCCTACTTTAACATTTACTGTCCCCTGTGGGAACTGAGAATGCTTATTGCATCCTCTGCATGTAATAGGTCTTGCCTTTGAGTCACTTATAATCTAGGGGAAATGCATGTAAACAGATCATCACAAAATAGTATGACAGGTACTATGGTAAGTTTGGACACAGGGGGCTTGGGGCTTCCAAGCTATTTGATCAGGGGCAAGCCTCAGCTTCCCATTCAAAGCTGCAAACAGTGGAATGTCTGGTTTGCTCACCTCTTAAAACTGTGCTGGATAGTAGATACGGTCTTGAGTAAAAGTTGTTTGCAAATTGTAAAATTTTTTACAAATATGAGGGGCTGCTATGGTCATTGTTCCAAGAACCCCATCCAGGGTTTCTCCTGGAAAAATGGAAGCCAACAGTATTCTAATCTCTCTGCTCAACTCCCCACCTCAGCTTCAGTTACCCTTTTAGCTCCAGCCCACATCTGGGCCACCATGGTTCCACAGAGCCCCTTCTCCTTTGTGGTAGTCATCACCCTACCTTCCCTTACCTCCTAGCACCTTGGTTCTGCTCTCTGTTCCTCCATAAGCTGCCCGCATCTACACATCCCTTGAGGCTTTCTACACTAAGCCTATTTGTGTGAGACAGCATCTCTACTTTTTTTTTTGAGACAGAGCCTCAAGCTGTCACCCTGGATAGAGTGCTGTGGCATTACAGGTCACAGCAACCTCCAGTTCCTGGGCTCAAGCGAGTCTCTTGCCTCTGCCTCCTAAGTAGCTGGGACTACAGGCGCCCGCCACAACGCCCGGCCATTTTTTTTTTTTTTTTTTTTTTTTGGCTGCAGCCATCATTGTTGTTTGGCGGGCCTGGGCTGGATTCGAACCCGCCAGCTCAGGTGTACGTGGCTGGCGCCTTAGCCCGCTGAGCCACAGGCGCCGAGCCAGCATCTCTACTTCTTAAAGGGCAAGCCCATAGCCCTTATTTTACTAAGCAGAGGATGAATAGGGATTGGTGTTTGTTTGAGATAGGGTCTCTGTCACCTAGGCTAGAGTACAGTAGTGTCATCATGGTTCACTGCAGGCTCAAACTCATAAGCTCCTGCTCCTGCCTCTGCCTCCAATGACCTACAAGCATGGACTACAAGCATGTGCCACTATGTCCAGCCAATTAAAAGAAATTTTTTTTTTTTTTGCAGTTTTGGCCGGGGCCAAGTTTGAACCCACCATCTCTGATATGGTGGGCTGGCACCCTACTTCTTGAGCCACAGGCGCCGCCTCCCCCCCCCCCAATTTTTTTTATAGAGGCAGGATCTCGTTATGTTGCCCAGGCTGGCCTTGAACTCCTAGCCTCAAGCAATCCTCCCACCTTGGCCTCCCAAAGCTGTGGGATTACAGGTGTAAGCCAACATTCCTGCTTATTTTTCTTTACATTTACAAAGTTTTCATAATCTTGTGATATATTTGCTTTGCAGTTTGAGACTTCCTATAGAGATGATTGCTAGAATTCAGGATATCCTCCTCTTTCATTCATAGGGAAGTTGGGCAAACCACCTCTTCCCCCAAGGGTACCAAGCACTGAGTCTACAGTGTATAGTCTGGGGTAATAAGTTTGAACTCCCTCCTCCCTACTACCAAGTCCTTCTCAAGTGGGTCATAGTGATGATGGGGCACCTCACTTTCTGTATTTTCAGGTGGTGGTGGTGCTGCAGCAGGTCTTCCAGCTTATCCAGAAGGTGCTGAGCAAATGGCTGAATGATGCTCAGGTGGTAGAGGTGAGCCCTGACCCTTGTCCTCTGCTCCCATGGTGACTGCTTAGCGATGGAGCAGAAGTAAGGTGTTGGTACCCCTGCTTCATCCTGTGAGGGGAATCCTGCCCCATGGACACAGGGAATCTTTTGGGAGGACATTTAGAACTCCCCAGTATCACAAGAAGTGCTTGACGAGAGGATTGTAATGTTAGGGTTGAGTCAAGCATCTGTTTTAGCATCAGAGACCTTCCTTTGGTCCCTTTTCAATTCAGGTTTTTGTTGCTGTTTCTGCTCCCTGAGAGGAATGATGGAGATGTAAGTAGCAAGAGTTAAGTTATAAAGTTATATCCTGTGTGAAGGGTGTGAGGGTCAGACCTGCTTACCTTCCTTGGTTTGCACAGCCAGGCAAGGCTTATAGGTAAGGGCCCTTTCTTAGGCCCCCTCAGCACAAGGCTTCAGTTCTATTTCAGCCATTTGTGATCTGCTGAATGGAGTCCCTTTGCTTTCTTTCCAAGGCGGTATGTGCTATCTTTGAGAAGTCTGTTAAGACACTGCTGGATGACTTTGCCCCCATGGTGCCACAGCTGTGTGAGATGCTGGGTCGGATGTACAGCACCATCCCCCAGGCTTCTGCTCTTGATCTCACTCGACAGGTGAGTCTTCTGGGTGGGGCAATGTTACTGGATTTCATCCTAGTCAAGAGATCCTGATGCTGGGTGGGGATGGGTCAGATAGCTGTCATGGCTGGGTCCCTACCCGTATTCCAGGGGTGTTGACTGGTCTTTGTGACACTGAATTCTCTGCTTTGTTGTAGCTGGTCCACATCTTTGCTCATGAGCCTGCCCACTTCCCCCCAATCGAGGCCCTCTTCCTGCTTGTCACCTCCATCACACTCACTCTCTTCCAGCAAGGTAGGTCCTGACTGGGGTCTCTGCTGCTGCTGCCACTGCCACTGCCTCTGCTTCCCCAGTCGGGGAGCCAAAGCTGCCCACTCCGTTCTCCTCTGTCCCCTGAGTTGCATATGGGACTCGATGGGAAACTTGTGGGATCAAGCACAGCACAATTTTCACCTTACAAATAGGCGAAACCTTAGGTTGAACTGGATAAAAGGGTGAATGATGTCTTCTGCTGGCCTGCTGGGCTGAGGGCCAGTCTGGGTACGGAGAAAGGTGGGGGCAGAGGCTCTGAGGGACTTGGGGTACTAGGCTGGGATATAATAAAATGTGGAAAAAGCATGGGCTTTGAACTCAGGTAGACCTAGTTTCTAAGCTCATCACCACCAACTAGTTGTGTGTCCTTGGGCAAGTCACTTATCTTTGCTGAGCCCTCATTTCCATGCCTGTGAAATAGAGATACCTTATACCCAATAATTGTTTTAGGCAATAAAGTTGTATCTCTGGGCCTTGACTTGGAGTTTTTGCACATGAAATACTCAGAGAGTGCTAGTTCCTTTCCTTGCATTAAGGCTTAGTCTTTTCTAGGTCAAAAGCCAAGTGCTTTTGGCTATAGCTTTAGCCCCCCATTCTCTGTGGCCCTCTGCCTGAGAGAGTTGGGAACAGGGTTTCTAGGTTTCCTGTACTGTCTAACTCATCCTTCCAACTTGGAAAAGGAGCAGTGGTACTTTGCCAGCCTTGTGAGTCTTGTCTAGCTTCATGATGCCAGGTTTACAGTTCACCAAGGGGGGGGGTCACAGCTGGAATCTAGGGTGTTCTCTGTTCATATTTTCAGTGTCTGTTCCCAGGATCTTGGCCTGAGCTAGGTCCAAACTAGAGAGAAACCTGAATCAAAAACCCAGGTGTGGTCATCCTCTCAATTCCACCTGTCCCACTCCCCATACCTGATCCAGGACAAGTGCTAGAGATGATGGCTCCTAATCATCCCTCAGCCAGATCCCTTGTACCCACCCTCCATGGCTACTGCCTCAGCTTAGGGTGTCACCTGGATTACCTCAACAACCTCCTATTTGGTTTCCTTGACATCCACTCTTCTTTCTGGTCTATTCTGGATGCTATAGATAAAATGTTCTTTATAAACATGCAAATCTGGCTCCTGTGGCTCAGTGGGCAGAGCGCTGGCCCCATATACCAAGGGTGGTGGATTCAAACCCGGCCCCGGCCCAACTGCAACAAAAAAATAGCCGGGCGTTGCGGCTAGCGTCTATGGTCCCAGCTACTTGGGAGGCTGAGGCAAGAGAAGCGCCTAAGCCCAAGAGATAGAGGTTGCTGTGAGCTGTGTGATAGCACAACACTCTATCAAGGGCAATAAAGTTGGACTCTGTCTCTATAAAAAAAAATAATAATAAATAAATAAAAATGCAAATCTGAGCATTTTTCTTCCCTGGCTTAAAAGCCTTTCATTGCTCCCATTGCTCTCAGATTATTGTCCCCTTCCCACACACATGGCAAAACTCTGGCATACCCCTAATGTCTTCTCCTGCCAGTGTCCTCATGACTCCAACATTCAAGCCACACTGACATTTTCCTTTCCAATTTGATCCCCCTATGCCTTTCTTCTCTGCCTGGAATGCCCTATGCTCTTTCCTAGATGAACTCTCACTCCTTCATGTCTTGGAAAGAAGAAAGACTATCTCAGTCCTCAGAGAAACTTCTCTGAGGGAGAATTGGGTGCTTGTACACAATTAACATCATGTATACACTGCTGATACAGCACCAATCACTCACAATAATCAGCCTCATGTCTGCCCTCTTCCTAGACTAAGCCCCTCTTCCTAGACTAAGCCCCTTAGTCTAGGAAGGTAGAGTTGAGTTTCTTCTCTCTACAGTCTCAGTGCCCAGAATAAGGTTGGGCTAGAGCAGACCTCAGATACTGTTAAATAAAAGAGAGTGAAGGATGCTTGTCTTTGGAGACTTTCTTCCTCACTGCCTGGCCCACCTCTAGCAGGGTGGCTGCTGAGCATCAAACCTACTATTCGTAGTGGGACCCAGGCATAGGACACACTGGGCTTCACTTTCTGGGACTTAAGTAACTCAGGGTTCAGATATGAAAGGGACAGGTTTTATTTATTAATAGCTCCTCATAGCCCAGAAAAGGAAGCAGGGCAGAGATTATCTACTTTACAGATGGAAAAAATGAGCATTTGTGGCTTGCACAAGATCACACAGCTACTTAGTGGTGTCTTAGACAGCTGGTTTTGCATATCCTCCTGGAAATGGAGAAGCCTGGGTAGGAGCTCCAGTTGCATGCCTTATTCTTGCCTCAGGAATCATCAGAACTGGAGGCAGAAGTTTCCAACATCATATTTGTTGGGCTTGTTGGTTGTCTTGCTAGAGAGGGTGGCCCCATACCTGTTATGCTATCCTAGTCTTAGCCATTCCTTCCTCAGAGTCTGCCTTCCCACCGGATCATGGGATGACACATTGACTGCTTTCCCTTTTTTTTTTTTTTTTGACTGCCCAGATGATTGGAGCTGGTCCTCAGCCCTGAGCTTGGTTCTCTGCTGAGTCCATGACCATGTGGTGGGGATTTGCTGGGGTGGGGCTCTTGTTTTTGGCCTTATAATGCTGTTTCCTCCCCCTGGACCCTGCTAGGGACTTGCCCAGCCATCCCCATGGCACATTGCTGCCCTGCCCAAGCAGGAGTCCTCTGATTTAAGGGGATCAAATAGATTTCTTTCCTTGGCCAGACCAAGAACTCTAAGGCCATGAAGTGAGGGGACACTTGCTCAGACCCTGATGCCATGGCCTTTCCAGGGCCTTCAACAAAGCCTCAAGGGAAATACAAAGAACTGACCCACCACCAGCCCTTCTCTCCTCTTTAATGGCTGGTGATGGGGAATTATGTGCTCAGAAGCAGCATAGGGCTACCTTAGCCTGCTAAAGGCTACATCAAGAGCATGGGGCTTTTCTTCAACTCTATGGTGTCCAGAATTGCTTGGGCACCAAGGGATCAGTGGGGGACTGACCTGAGGAGGAGTGGGGAGTAAGCGGAAGGCCTCCAGGGGGGAGCTGGGGCAGGCCCGTCCTTCACTTTGCCGTCTCTTTCTGTTGGGCTTCTCCCAGTTCATGGTTTTTGTATGTTTTGTTTCTTTATCTTGCTTCCTGCTGCTCATGTGCCCCCACGCTGTCTCCCTGCAGGCTCTCAGTCCCACATAACTATATGAGGTTGAGTTGCTGTTTGTATAATTTTTTCTTAAGTTCCATCTTTATTATATTTTAGGGCCCAGGGATCATCCTGATATTGTTGATTCATTTATGCAACTCCTGGCACAGGTGTGTTTTAGTTTTATTCATTCACGTTCTGTTCTCTCTCTTTCTCTTTCTCTTATGTTGAAATTCAATTTAAGCCTATTTTTAGCTTTCTGTTGACAAATTTTTTTTCTGTTCAGTTGAATAGAGTTTCTTCATCTGTTTCCGTGGAAGTTGACAACCCAACATCCTCCTTTAGTGCCCCTTTGCCTCAACTAGCTCAGTCTTCTGCAAAGACCAGGGACAGGCTGATCCTGAAGGGAGGGAGATGGGCTGGCCTGGGGTAGTGGGGTGGGGAGGGAGTGGTGACAGTGCCAGCAGCTCCTGTGTGGCTGGTTTATCCAGGAAGAAGTTCAGGGGTAGGGCTGGAGTTGAAGGGCCTGGGGTTCAACGTCCCCGTGCTCCTGCCGGGAACTGCCTGCCTCAGTCCCCCAGCCTGCTCCTGAGATGTAGCCTGGGAGCAGCTGCCAAGGGAGGGGCTAAAGACAAATGTGCCCAGTGGAGCCTGGAGTTGGGCT
The DNA here is from genome assembly GCA_963573935.1 of Arctocebus calabarensis. Lineage (NCBI taxonomy): Eukaryota > Metazoa > Chordata > Mammalia > Primates > Lorisidae > Arctocebus > Arctocebus calabarensis. Next base: position 24,561 of record CAUYON010063925.1, read on the forward strand.
GCTGGAGAGGTTGTGGTGCTCCACTGTGAGACCGTGCCAGGATGTGTTTGTCTGTTGTGTGTGTTTAAGTGTGTTGGACTTTACTTTGTATGTTTTGAGTTTGGTTGGGAGGGGAACAGAGATCATCTGCTTTTATAAGTAGGGTGTGTATTGTGTTGGGTGCTGGGATAAACGTGTAGTTGAAGCATAGGCAAGTGCATCAATGTGTGTTGTATGTTGGTGTTTTGTGTTGTTTGTTGGTGTGTTAGGTGTTGATGGATTTTGAGTGTGGATGTGTATTGGGCTGTGGGAATGTGTATTATGGAGGACAGGAGCGTGTTTCACGGTGTTGGTTCTGGAAACTATGGGAGTGTGGAGTTAGTGTGTTTGGGGGGTAGACTAGATGGAGTGTTTCTTTGCACAGATATTGAGTGTGTAATACATGTGAAGCACTTTGCTAGGTGCTGAAGCTGTAACAGTGAGCAAAAGCAGGCATAGTCCTTACTCTCCTGGAATTTAAAGTCTAGTTGGTGGGGTGGGGTGGAGTGAGCAATGAAAGGGAGTGTTTGGGGTCCAGATGGTTACATGTGTGGGTACTTGTGAGGGCACATCTGATGGCAAGGAGATTTGAGTGTGTATTTATGGATGGGCTTGTTGGGAGAGTGTATAGGAAGATTGTGGGTAGGTGTCTTGGCTTGGGGATGTGGGGGTTTTTGAGTGTGTCACAGGCATGGGAGTGTGTGTGTGTAAGGGTGTGATAGAGGTGAATAAGCGGAGCATTTCAAGTGAGGGTGCATTGGACCCTCATGGAGGGTAGAGGGTATATGAGGGATTGGAGGGTAGGCCTCTCTGTGGTATTCACTGGGGGCATTCATTGCTGGGGAGCAGCAGTGTTTGAGGATGCCTGGAGCTGTTCAGAGCATCTTCTGTGACCTGAGGATATGCCAGTCATATCCTGGTATCACTGGGGGTGGGCCATTGGTTCCCGTCATTCCATGTGTCCCACTACTATGGCAGCACGGCTCCTGGGGTGGGTATGGGTGAGAAGGACCTGGACACAGAGTATCCTGAGTGAAAGCTGGCACTAAGACTCAAGGCTTCGGTCTACTTTGCCTGAGAAATGTAGGTGGGACAAGGGAGGGGACGGTTGGACTGAGGACACCATGGTCTGGCTGCCATCTCTTCCTGCTGCCCTATTCACAAAGCCAAGGGGAGCCTTAACTCCTTCTGTGAATGAGAGCAAAGTCACTGCTGGCTATCTGGAGCCTGTAGGTTATCTGGCCCTGATGGAGGAGAGAGGGGAAGCTGTTTAGGTGAAATTTTCTACATGACAGTCCCCATCCCCAGACTCTCTCACATACTCCTGCACATCCGTGCACACATACGTGTACACAGCATCCCTTGGCTATCCTCACCTAACTTACTGAACTTCAGGGTGGTCTGGGTCCCCCAGAGATGGCTGGGTGGCTGGTTTCAGCACCCTCTACCTGTAATGTGTGAAATCAGGGGCTTGGGTAACAGGTGAGTGGGGGGGATGGTCCTTGGAGTTGGCTGGGGCTGGGCTTACCAGCTCCACCTCCTGCAGGCTCTGAAGCGGAAGCCAGATTTGTTCCTGTGTGAACGATTGGATGTCAAAGCTGTATTCCAGTGTGGTAAGTATTGCCAAGTGGACAGGTGGGCCTTGGGCTCCCAGGAAAATCCTTAGGCCCCATCTGATCTGCCTCTGCCTCTCTCACAGCTGTGCTGGCCCTCAAGTTCCCTGAGGCACCTACTGTCAAGGCCTCCTGTGGCTTCTTTGTGAGTCCCACACTGACCTCTGACCCCTGCCACCTAATGTTCTCCCCTGCCCAGGACTCCAGAGGGAAGGGGTGTGATGTGCAACTCTTATCCTCAGGGAGAGGTGGGAAGGAGCTGGGGCTGATGGGCATCTCCATCCTTTGCAGACAGAGCTGCTGCCTCGGTGTGGGGAAGTAGATTCTCTAGGAAAGGTGGTCCAGGAGGACGGTCGTATGCTGCTCATAGCAGTGCTAGAGGTGAGATGGAGCAAGTAAGGGTTTGGTGGGGGTGGGAGAGCCTCACTTCAGAGGCATTTGGCTTTCTGGGAGGCTTGAACCTTGGTTCCCTAAGCTTTCGTATTCTATTTCTTTTTTTCTTTTTTTTTGTAGAGACAGAGTCTCACTTTGTTGCCCTTGGTAGAGTGCCGTGGTGTCACAGCTCACAGCAACCTCCAGCTCTTGGGCTTAGGCGATTGTAGCTGGGACTACAGTTGCCCACCACAATGCCTGGCTATTTTTCTGTTGCAGTTTGGCCAGGGCCGGGTTCGAACTTGCCACCCTCAGTATATGGGGCCGGCGCCCTACTCACTGAGCCACA